>CAJDSM010022273.1:29348-48063 GCA_903981925.1 Ostrea lurida
GTCACCCCACATGCCAGCCCCGATCCGATTTCCTCGCAACAACAAAATTCTTGCGTTGTAAAATGCTCAACTATATAATATCCACATGCATTTGTTGTTGTTCCGCTTACAACATGAAAGATTTTCAATGTTAACATCACACATGAGTTAATTACAATACGCAAACCTCAAGCGGGGCGAGTTTTGTGAAATTGTGTCATTTAGAGGGCCTAAATTTTACGCCTATTCCCATCAAAGCCGAATCCCAGATCCCGATGTATATTGAAATGTGAAAATGTAAAAAATTATTTCTTTCACACCTGCCACGCAAACGTTATGAATTCCAACTTGAGTTGTAGTTTGACACTCTGAATACTACCTCTGCAAGTTCAGATGATTCCTCAAAGCATAAGAAAAAAAGTCTGGAAACAAACGGGACAGAGGGACAGATATTCAGAGAGGAGACAGACAGACAACAAATAAGAAAAGCTATATCCCTCCGGTTACAACCGGTAGGGGACACATGTCCCCTTCGGCACAAAACCGTTAGAGGGGACAGTGAATTCATTATCTAATGATACTTATTTAAGAGGATGAAAAAGCATAAATAGGACTTTTAGAAACTTGCATGCAACTACTGATAGAAGAGTTAAAGTTAACTCATGTAATTAGGAACTCAAAGCTTAATACATATTCCTTAAAAAATAAGTTTTGCGGGATTGCTAGAGGTAAATGAGGGGCAGCTTGCAAGAGCAAAACAGTTGTGTGTGCTTAGGAAGGGATCGCGTCTTTGCAATGAAAGATCTTCCTTTCTAAATCCCGATCATCCGCAGTAACAAAGTGGCAGCCCTGTGCTCATTTCTCTTGCCTTGCCAGGCGTTTTCTTGAAAATTGACATGAGTACGTGACTGATTGACCGGCACATAGCTCTCGTGCTCACTCGAACGATAGAGATAGAGTCATTATACTAAAGTAGCCTCGTACAATTATAAACCATAAAAGTAATCAGAATGTCTGTGTATGTGTATATCGAAGAGAGAGAAACACTGCTGTAAATCGGGACAGAGCAGAAACTAATGCTGAGTAGCGACTCTAGATCTTTAGGACATGGTAATTGTCCAATGACGAGAAGAATATACGTAAATAGATCAATTCAGTGCTATAATAGACATGAGCATTAATTCAAGTAGAATCAATCTAATAGATGTTCAGTGAGCAGGGAATGTTTAAATGAAATTGCATGGAATATTAACATTGTGCGTTTTGAAGTATGACAATAAATCATAACGTTTGCAAAAGAATTAACGAGGACACAAAATTTGATGAATTACTGGTGTACACATGGTAAGTTACGTCAAGATGGTCAAAACGAACTCCGACTTCACTGTTTAGCTTATAAGAGTGTCACGGTTAAAACCCGCAATGCTTTAAACCGTGACTAAGGGCGGCTGATTTTATGCTGTAGCCTACCTATGAAGTCTGTGTGGTTCTCGTTCAGTAGATATTATGCTGAGAGTATCAGTTGAGAGAGCTACTGGTAGTGAAGGCACACCTCTTTCATGTCACTTGCATCGTATTGATACCGTCTCATACATCTCACACTCGAACACTAACCTCAGAACATAATGTTTCTAATAATGTCGGTGGTTAGGTTGAGTAAGGTGATGGTATCCGGAGTATGTCAGTATGTCTGGTTATGCCGTGAAATGGGTTATCTTGGTGGTGGCGTCCGTGGTGTGGTTGACTTGTCTGAACGTCGGTGTTGGTCGGTACAAAACAGTGGTGCGGTTCGGTACGTCGGTTTTTCGTTGGTGAGAGTATTCGTGCGAAAAACTTGTGTTGGTATAGAGCTCGTGTATTGCTGGTGTTAGTGGTGTGTTGGTGCTAGTTTACAGTGGAAGTTTATAGCGTTTAATAGAGAGATAAGTGTGATCTAGTTTGAATTGGTTTCAGATAGCTAGACTTATTTAGTTGTACGGTGAGTATCGATGTGTATGGTTGGGCGTTGGTAGTGTGACGGAATCTAGGTGGCACGTATGTAGTTGGGGTGTTGATTTTTGCGGTTTGAGTGATAACTGGTAGTGGTTGTGGTGGCAGTGGTGTTTGTGGTGGCAGAGAGGAACTCATATTGTGTACGGGGTGTTTTGTGGCTGCGGCATTGCTCTTTGGTATGGTTCAGAAAAGACTAGGTAGGTGGCTCTGGGTCGTTGGTGTGTTTGGTTGACCTCAGGAGCGGTGTTTTAAGGTAGTGCCCTCACGCTTGGGGTACGTCCTTTAGGTTGGATACACGTATGGTTTGTGTTGAGTTTCGCTGTTTGGTGGTACACTCCTCTCGAGTAGCGTTGTATGACAGAGTTTTGAAATGGTTTTTAAAAAGAGTCTGTATGGTGGTTCAGAAAGGGGCATGTTGATTAAGCATATGGATGGATCATTGGTGCTGTTTTAATTAGAATGGATTTGGTAGTCAGGTGATGTTGTTGGTTGTAAAGAATTGGTGGTGAGTAGAGTATTGTTAACATGGGTGTATGGTGAGACAAGTTTGAGTGGGACTGTGTGGGGGTGTAGGTGTGTTGTTTTTGTTGGTGTTGTGTTTTTTGGTGTGTTTGTTTTCTTGTTGTTTTGGTACGTTTGGTTGTGTGGTCTGTGGTGTGTTTGTTTTGGTTTCGTGCTCTTGTTGTGTAAGTTTGTGGTGTGTTGGTGTGTATGTGGTGGTTTGTTCTGGTTGGTGTTTTGGTCGTTGGTTTGTTGTAAGGATTAAATTTTGATGTTGCGTATTGAATGCAGTGTGTTTGAGAATACTATAGTTCTGCTAGCGTATTGGTATGTGCATCACATCATGGAGCACGGATAGCAATTGTGTAGTAACCGATAGTTGGAGTTAGTTTCATCGGCTGGAGGACTATTATACTCAATGTATTCAGGTTCAGGAATGTAGGCTCCTGGTGGTCTGGTGTTGTGTAAAGTGGTAGTGAATTAGTATTAATTGGGGTCTCAGTCCACGATGTTTATTGGTTTACAAGGCCAATAGTACGGTGTGTTCCATGTGCTAAGCTAAGAGTGTGTTGTGTTGTTGATATCGAGCTCTCTACCATGGTGGGTAATGAGCTGAATGGTGTTGGTTCAAGATCTCATTGAAATCGAGATAACTCTGTATTGGGTGGTGTCAAACACAGTCTGGCGTCTCGTACAGATAGTAAATTTCGCAATAAGTGCCATAGCATTCTTCAATGGGTGTAGGTTGGTGTGTTATTGTGAAGTTATGCTGTGTAAAGGTAGTGGATGTGTCTTAGGCTACAGTTTAGGGATACGTGAGAAAGAGAGCAGTTAGGTTGCACAAGATAAGTACGTGGGTGTTGTTCAAATCTAGAGTATAAGATTGTTATATGTTGTCATTTGAGACTGAAGGAGTGGGTAAGATAATAACAGCGTTCTAGAGGTGTCTATGAAAGGTGTTGGAAAGCTCTTCAGCTTACGGTGTTGGTGATCAGCCTCGGTTGGCTAGTTGTATTGAGTTCAGTTCGTTATACCGAGTGGTGCCAGTGTGGTAAGTGGTGTTGGTGGAAGAATCATGTGATCGTGTGTATGTTTGGAGATGAGTGGTAGGCTCTGGGTGAGGATATACGGTAGATAATTATTGAGAACGCGAATTGTGTTGGGATCGATTAGTTGGATGCCAGGTTGATATCTGGTGGTAAGTTGGTAATGGTTTGTCAGGTGGTACGTAGTGGGTATTGGTAAGTAGTAGGTTGGTAGGTACGTGGTGTTGGTGTCTTACGGATGGAATAACTGAAGATAAAATTGGTCAGATAGCTTATGTGCACAAAGTCGTGTTGGTAAGTAGACCGATCTCATGTTGCGTAGGTAGAGGTGATGGTCCGGTGTTCTTATCTAGTGGTAGGTTTTAGATGGGCGCTGTATAGGATAGGATGTAGTACAATTTTTATTCCAACACAACGAACGATATCGTGTAACGATAATGTGTCGAATTCACGCTACACTTAACACGAAACGCGAGTACAAAGCGCACGCACCACGCCCGACACAGGAGAGCTGCATGAACTACAGCGCTGAGGTCAGGAGGGTATAATGTGTAATTCTGCACCTCGCATCACACAACTCACAGCACCACGCCCACCACGGACAGCTCATCAGCCCTACCCATACCTACCTAAGCGGGGCAAACTACACTACCACAACCACTAACCAACCAAACAACCACTACCACAAACACACTAAACACAAATGGACACAAGCGAGAACAAGACACACGAGAACCGACATACACAACTACCATACACACACCCGTATACTCGAACATACCACCTACCACCAACACCACTACAAACACGGACATACTGAAGAACGTTGACAGCACACTACCCACTCCGCACACACGCGCTATAACACGCGACCTTCGACACGAACGATTACCACTACACCCACACCACTACACAAACACCACTACACAAACATCACTACCAACACCCACTACCACCAACACCATACCACCAACACACTACCAACCAGCACCACTACAACCAAAATACCACTACACACACCTACCACAACACCACTACCAACACACCACTACCACCAACATACCACTACCTACCAAACACCACTATCTACCACCTAGCACTGCTACCACAACACACTACCAACACACCACTGCCACCAGCACGCACTACTAACACCAAACACCCTACACCAACACCACTACACCACCAGCACACCAACTACCACAACTCCACACTACACCAACACCACTATTACACCAATAGCACTACTACCACCACACCACTTACCAACACACCATGCCACCACCACACCACCACTACACCAAACACACCACTGCACCAACAACCTACCACAACACACCACCGCTTCCGAGGAGTTAGTCCGTTTGAATTACTTGTATACCACCAACACCACTACCACCACCAGCACACATACGACAACACACCACTTCAAACCAACCACTACACCAAACACCATAAACCAAAACACACTACAAACCAACACACCCACTACCACCACAAACACCCTACCACCACACACTACCACCTAACATACCACTACTATCAGTACCACCACCAACCACCACCACTACCACCAACATACCACTACTACCAACCACTACCAACACACCACTACACCCAACTACCACTATTACACATAGCATGCTACCACAACACCACTCCACACACTCACTGCCCACAACACCCCACCACAACACCCCTACACACCAACACACGCCACTACCACCAACAATACATACTACCAACACAACCACTACACAAACCAAAACACACTACCACAACACACACTACCACCAAACATAGCACTACTAACCACAACACACCACTAACACCAAACACACCACTACCACAACATACCACTACCCCCAACAAAACACTACACCAAACCACTGCTACCACCAACACCACTATCAACACACGACTGCCACCACCAACACTCACTACTACCAACCAACACATCACTAACTTCCACCAAAACCAACAACACACTATAATGTAATTTGGTGTACTGAGGTCATCTATTTGAAGGTTTATCTACATAAATAAAAACCATCATAAAATACCAAATTACTAAAAAATGCATGGAATTTTAGTACACAAAATCAAGCCCTTTCAGTACTGACCCTAACTTCAGTATTTTAGTTTGAGCGCTGACTAACTACCTGTGACACAGTATAAAAATCTATCTTCTCTTCCTGTACGGATTTTTTCTTAATGCTGTGTATTAACTGAATTGATTTTACCTTTTTATTGCAGATCTCAGTGATGGCCAAATCGCATTCAGAGTGTTTTTGTCTCGGGTCTCCTAATGATTTTATTTTTTAATTGTAGAACTCAAGTGTTGCTAAGTAGCATTCAGAGTGTTTTTGTCTCTGATCTATTAAAACGCCCAGCAGTTATGCGCAGGCTCTTGTGCTGGATGCGAAATTTAGAAATGAAATCTCATGCAAAGCCAGAGGCCCTTCAAAAAATCTGGTATTTTCTTCTCCATTAGAATAGCTTCAGGTTTAATACAATGTTTAACATTTTTCTATCAGTATTTCATGCAGTAAAAGCTTATGCAATTTTTAGAATCTGATATTAGATCGTTTATCAGTCCCTACCGGTTTTGTAACCGAGGGGACTATATGTAGTCCCTACCGGTTTGTAACCGAGGGCTATAGCTTTCCTTATTGATGTTGTCCTGTCTGTCTTCCTCCTGGTCATTGTCCCCCATTCTGTCTTGGTTTTCCAGACTTTTTTTCTTTATTGCTTGTGAGGAAATCATTTGAAACTTGCAGGGTAGTTTCAGAGTGTCAAACTACAGATCTAGTTTTTGAATTTCAATAACGTTTTGTGGGCAGGTGTGAAAGAAATAATTTTTTTTGACATTTTCACATTTTCATATACATCGGGATGTGGGATCGTGCTTTGATGGGAAGTTTGCTGTAATGAAATTAGGCCCTCTAAATTGACACAATTCACAAAACTCGCCCGCTGAGTTCGTTATGTAATTACTTCATTGATGTTACTTTTAAATCTTCATTTAACGGAAACACAAAAATGCATCGTGAATTATTAAATATGAATCTAACGCAAGAATTTTTTGTTGTCGGCGAGTGAAATCTTGATCGGCTGGCAATGCGTGTGTTACTCGATTTAACGCGAATCCTACAATGTGGTACAGACTTTGTAAGGTTACAGAATAAAGTAATAAATGGCAGATATGAATGCCGCTATTGGTGTTTTTGTTTTGTGTTTGCATATGCACATTATTCCTCTTCTCATATGTTAGTCTTAAACCAGGATCATGTAAGTGTTACGTTCCTAGTCCAGTTTCGAATTGTTCGTTCTTTCCACATTAATCAATTTCGAATCAAAAATTTAGTTGTGGCATTTCGGAGATTTTACTCCGTGACATATCGGGCTAATGTATCATTTTTAAAAAGTTTCAATGTTTACTGATTGAAGTCTCTCAGCATATGAAGTCTGCTTATTGAAATGAAGTTTGGATATCACATCTCTCCAATAACTATTTTCTTTTAAATCCCAAATATGTTTCATCGTATTGAACGTCGAAAACATCAACTAATTGATATTGGCATGTATACCGATTGTTGAATTCAAGGTCAGATCACACAGGAATTTTATAAATCAGTCAATAAATGTGCGTGTCGGTAGGGGAACTGTATTGCTTATGCAATACCTCTCAGAATGCTTGTTTACACTCTGGCATTATGTAAACATTTAGATCTTTAAAGTTGAAAATTATGTTCATTGATTATGCCAAGATTTTTCTGCAATTCATGTTGTTTTTGACATTGTAGTTAGATATGCGTGTTGGGTACGAGGTCGATTTAATTTTTTTTTTCCATATTTTCTTAGTGACGAAAAGAGCAAACGTGAAACATAAGAGAGATCCTGCAGTAAAGAAGAATGGTCTAAAGCAGGATTCAGCCGCCGTGCTCTCACCTCATCTGCAAACAAGCACTGCATGGTTTAGAAGAAAGGCATTTGTCGGACACCTTCTGAGAACCAAGCCAAAATTTATGCACTTACATTCCACCAAAATCCCGAAGTGAGAGAAAGCCTGCAGCAGTGAGCAAAAATGAACAGTCAATGTATTTCTTTGGGTCTCAAAGCGTATTGTTTCAGCGTCTGGACTCAAAAGTGTAAGACAGCAAGCAATGTCATCAAATGGTATACAGTTTATTTAGCGGTTCAGAATTTTCTCCAGGGGAAAAATGCTTCTGAAGAAGTGAGGATCCACGAAATGGAGGAGTCTGAAATATTCAAGATGGAGAAAGTGATCACCTCTTCTCATGGCACAAAATCACCGTGCGGAAACAGAGAGAATGTGACATGTCATCACACGGCAAACATCACCGGCGGAAACAGAGTTCCGGACTTCAAGCAGCCCTCGAAGAATTACTCTAAACCGATTTGAGTCCGAAGTCAAAGAAGAAATGTTAAAGGCAAAGTATCGCCAAATAATACTTGGGGAATTTATCTACCTCAGACACGACGAGTATTTAGAAGATGACCTTGTTTAGAATACCGGGGTCCAACAGGCCCGCGTTGCCACGAGCAGAGAGTCACCATCATTTTCACAACAATCAAAAACTGTCCACCGAATAATTGTACGGTTTGCTGATCGAAAACGGATGGAAGCAAAAAAATGGGCATAAACAACAACAATATGGAGGGTAATCAGTGCCCCGACTCGAAAAAAAGGATCTTCTTCTGGGAAAGTGGATCATTGAAAAGAAAGCAACAAAGAGGAACGCGACTCCCAAAATAAATCACAGAGTAAGATCCAGGGTCAGTCGATGATGATGTGGATAAGTCACCAGATAAGAAGCAAGATGGAGAAGTGGAAGAAGTAGGAGGTCCGACTCTGCAGAAAGAGGCTGATGTTGATCCTGTGATTACTCTGATGATGATGTGGATGAGAGCGGTGTTTCCACGCCATTAGTTCATATCGAGAACGTAGAGGGTGGGGAGACTTTCCGAGACTAAGGCTGAGTGTGTGGAAATAGGAGCCAGGAGGCTGGCGAAACTGGGACGGGTGGGCTTCAGGAAAGGACCACCGCTCTCCTGGACAGGTGGCTCCTCAGGGAAAGAGACCACTGCTCTCACTTAGTGGACAAGAGGCAGAAAATAGTTCCTTCAAGAGTGACAACCACCTACCTCCACTCAAATACCCACCTCAACAGCGGAGGAACTTTACGTGTTTATGTAAATCAATTGTCTGCCTTAGACAGTTTAAGCAGTGAAAATGAAGATCGTTAACAGTACTATTATCTAAAGCAAGACACATCTTATCAAGAGCTGAAGAGGACTTCCTTCGTCAGTGGAAACCATCAAATTTCAGCATAAAAGCCTGATGTGATACATGCATGCAAAAGAGGTCCATCAATCGTATTGTTCAAATAGTGCTGACACGTCAAATAATTCAGAGTCATGTGACCTGAGTGTTGAGGATCTCGTGACGCACGAATGACAAAACAAGTAATGGCAGCGAGCGGAGTTAGTTCATCCGATACGTGGTAACAGTGGATAGAGGAGAAGCGGGACTAAGAACCAAACCGAGAAGTGGCTGTCATTATCATTGACGACGACTGAAGCCGTGTCGACAATGGTGATTGTAATGCTGGCCAGGGGTTAGTTTTGCAGAGAAACAGACGCCCAGCATCGTTGCAGTTCTAGCCTTTTATCACTTTTTGCCTCGAGTGTCAGAACTTAGACATATTGCTTCTTAATCAATTCCATTATTTTTGTTGTTTAGACTATATCTTCTAATCATTCCATATTTTGTTGTTTAGACATATTGCTTCTAATCATTCCATATTGTTGTTAGAGTTCTGACACTGCGAGCGAAAAGTTGATAAAAGGCTAGAACTGCAACGATGCTGGGCGACTGTTTCTCTGCAAAACTAACCCCTGGCCAGCAATTACAATCACCATTGTCGACACGCCTTCAGTCGTCGTCAATGATAATGACAGCCTCACTCTCGGTTTGGTTTCTTAGTCCCGCCTCCCCCTTCTCCTCCTTCACTGTTACCACGGTATTGGATGAAACCAAGCCGCCCTCGCTGCCATTACTTGTTTTGTCATTCAGCGTCACGAGATCCTCAACACTCAGGTCACATGACTCTGAATTTCCCCCCTGATTTGACGTGTCAGCACTTGTTATACACGTACGATTTGATGTGACCTCTTTTGCATGCATNACCCCCTGATTTGACGTGTCAGCACTTATTTGACAAATACGATTTGATGTGACCTCTTTTGCATGCATTTGATCGACATCAGGCTTTATGTCCGGATATTGATGGTTTTCCACTGACGAATGAAGTCCGCTTTCAGCTCTTGATAAGATGTGTATTGCTTTAGATAATAGGACTTTACGATCTTCATTTTCACCCTTAGAACTGTCTAAGGCAGACAATTGATTTACAAGTAAGCGTAGAGTTTCCTCCGCTGTTGAGAGCTGGGTATTTTGAGTGGAGGCAGATGGCTTGTCACTCTTGAAGGAACCATTTTCTGCCTCTTTTCCACTAAGCGGAGAGGCAGTGGTCTCTTTCGTCACCCCACATGCCAGCCCCGATCCGATTTCCTCGCAACAACAAAATTCTTGCGTTGTAAAATGCTCAACTATATAATATCCACATGCATTTGTTGTTGTTCCGCTTACAACATGAAAGATTTTCAATGTTAACATCACACATGAGTTAATTACAATACGCAAACCTCAAGCGGGGCGAGTTTTGTGAAATTGTGTCATTTAGAGGGCCTAAATTTTACGCCTATTCCCATCAAAGCCGAATCCCAGATCCCGATGTATATTGAAATGTGAAAATGTAAAAAATTATTTCTTTCACACCTGCCACGCAAACGTTATGAATTCCAACTTGAGTTGTAGTTTGACACTCTGAATACTACCTCTGCAAGTTCAGATGATTCCTCAAAGCATAAGAAAAAAAGTCTGGAAACAAACGGGACAGAGGGACAGATATTCAGAGAGGAGACAGACAGACAACAAATAAGAAAAGCTATATCCCTCCGGTTACAACCGGTAGGGGACACATGTCCCCTTCGGCACAAAACCGTTAGAGGGGACAGTGAATTCATTATCTAATGATACTTATTTAAGAGGATGAAAAAGCATAAATAGGACTTTTAGAAACTTGCATGCAACTACTGATAGAAGAGTTAAAGTTAACTCATGTAATTAGGAACTCAAAGCTTAATACATATTCCTTAAAAAATAAGTTTTGCGGGATTGCTAGAGGTAAATGAGGGGCAGCTTGCAAGAGCAAAACAGTTGTGTGTGCTTAGGAAGGGATCGCGTCTTTGCAATGAAAGATCTTCCTTTCTAAATCCCGATCATCCGCAGTAACAAAGTGGCAGCCCTGTGCTCATTTCTCTTGCCTTGCCAGGCGTTTTCTTGAAAATTGACATGAGTACGTGACTGATTGACCGGCACATAGCTCTCGTGCTCACTCGAACGATAGAGATAGAGTCATTATACTAAAGTAGCCTCGTACAATTATAAACCATAAAAGTAATCAGAATGTCTGTGTATGTGTATATCGAAGAGAGAGAAACACTGCTGTAAATCGGGACAGAGCAGAAACTAATGCTGAGTAGCGACTCTAGATCTTTAGGACATGGTAATTGTCCAATGACGAGAAGAATATACGTAAATAGATCAATTCAGTGCTATAATAGACATGAGCATTAATTCAAGTAGAATCAATCTAATAGATGTTCAGTGAGCAGGGAATGTTTAAATGAAATTGCATGGAATATTAACATTGTGCGTTTTGAAGTATGACAATAAATCATAACGTTTGCAAAAGAATTAACGAGGACACAAAATTTGATGAATTACTGGTGTACACATGGTAAGTTACGTCAAGATGGTCAAAACGAACTCCGACTTCACTGTTTAGCTTATAAGAGTGTCACGGTTAAAACCCGCAATGCTTTAAACCGTGACTAAGGGCGGCTGATTTTATGCTGTAGCCTACCTATGAAGTCTGTGTGGTTCTCGTTCAGTAGATATTATGCTGAGAGTATCAGTTGAGAGAGCTACTGGTAGTGAAGGCACACCTCTTTCATGTCACTTGCATCGTATTGATACCGTCTCATACATCTCACACTCGAACACTAACCTCAGAACATAATGTTTCTAATAATGTCGGTGGTTAGGTTGAGTAAGGTGATGGTATCCGGAGTATGTCAGTATGTCTGGTTATGCCGTGAAATGGGTTATCTTGGTGGTGGCGTCCGTGGTGTGGTTGACTTGTCTGAACGTCGGTGTTGGTCGGTACAAAACAGTGGTGCGGTTCGGTACGTCGGTTTTTCGTTGGTGAGAGTATTCGTGCGAAAAACTTGTGTTGGTATAGAGCTCGTGTATTGCTGGTGTTAGTGGTGTGTTGGTGCTAGTTTACAGTGGAAGTTTATAGCGTTTAATAGAGAGATAAGTGTGATCTAGTTTGAATTGGTTTCAGATAGCTAGACTTATTTAGTTGTACGGTGAGTATCGATGTGTATGGTTGGGCGTTGGTAGTGTGACGGAATCTAGGTGGCACGTATGTAGTTGGGGTGTTGATTTTTGCGGTTTGAGTGATAACTGGTAGTGGTTGTGGTGGCAGTGGTGTTTGTGGTGGCAGAGAGGAACTCATATTGTGTACGGGGTGTTTTGTGGCTGCGGCATTGCTCTTTGGTATGGTTCAGAAAAGACTAGGTAGGTGGCTCTGGGTCGTTGGTGTGTTTGGTTGACCTCAGGAGCGGTGTTTTAAGGTAGTGCCCTCACGCTTGGGGTACGTCCTTTAGGTTGGATACACGTATGGTTTGTGTTGAGTTTCGCTGTTTGGTGGTACACTCCTCTCGAGTAGCGTTGTATGACAGAGTTTTGAAATGGTTTTTAAAAAGAGTCTGTATGGTGGTTCAGAAAGGGGCATGTTGATTAAGCATATGGATGGATCATTGGTGCTGTTTTAATTAGAATGGATTTGGTAGTCAGGTGATGTTGTTGGTTGTAAAGAATTGGTGGTGAGTAGAGTATTGTTAACATGGGTGTATGGTGAGACAAGTTTGAGTGGGACTGTGTGGGGGTGTAGGTGTGTTGTTTTTGTTGGTGT
The DNA here is from genome assembly GCA_903981925.1 of Ostrea lurida. Classification (NCBI taxonomy): domain Eukaryota; kingdom Metazoa; phylum Mollusca; class Bivalvia; order Ostreida; family Ostreidae; genus Ostrea; species Ostrea lurida. The sequence goes on from CAJDSM010022273.1 coordinate 41,998, forward strand.
TGTGTTTTTTGGTGTGTTTGTTTTCTTGTTGTTTTGGTACGTTTGGTTGTGTGGTCTGTGGTGTGTTTGTTTTGGTTTCGTGCTCTTGTTGTGTAAGTTTGTGGTGTGTTGGTGTGTATGTGGTGGTTTGTTCTGGTTGGTGTTTTGGTCGTTGGTTTGTTGTAAGGATTAAATTTTGATGTTGCGTATTGAATGCAGTGTGTTTGAGAATACTATAGTTCTGCTAGCGTATTGGTATGTGCATCACATCATGGAGCACGGATAGCAATTGTGTAGTAACCGATAGTTGGAGTTAGTTTCATCGGCTGGAGGACTATTATACTCAATGTATTCAGGTTCAGGAATGTAGGCTCCTGGTGGTCTGGTGTTGTGTAAAGTGGTAGTGAATTAGTATTAATTGGGGTCTCAGTCCACGATGTTTATTGGTTTACAAGGCCAATAGTACGGTGTGTTCCATGTGCTAAGCTAAGAGTGTGTTGTGTTGTTGATATCGAGCTCTCTACCATGGTGGGTAATGAGCTGAATGGTGTTGGTTCAAGATCTCATTGAAATCGAGATAACTCTGTATTGGGTGGTGTCAAACACAGTCTGGCGTCTCGTACAGATAGTAAATTTCGCAATAAGTGCCATAGCATTCTTCAATGGGTGTAGGTTGGTGTGTTATTGTGAAGTTATGCTGTGTAAAGGTAGTGGATGTGTCTTAGGCTACAGTTTAGGGATACGTGAGAAAGAGAGCAGTTAGGTTGCACAAGATAAGTACGTGGGTGTTGTTCAAATCTAGAGTATAAGATTGTTATATGTTGTCATTTGAGACTGAAGGAGTGGGTAAGATAATAACAGCGTTCTAGAGGTGTCTATGAAAGGTGTTGGAAAGCTCTTCAGCTTACGGTGTTGGTGATCAGCCTCGGTTGGCTAGTTGTATTGAGTTCAGTTCGTTATACCGAGTGGTGCCAGTGTGGTAAGTGGTGTTGGTGGAAGAATCATGTGATCGTGTGTATGTTTGGAGATGAGTGGTAGGCTCTGGGTGAGGATATACGGTAGATAATTATTGAGAACGCGAATTGTGTTGGGATCGATTAGTTGGATGCCAGGTTGATATCTGGTGGTAAGTTGGTAATGGTTTGTCAGGTGGTACGTAGTGGGTATTGGTAAGTAGTAGGTTGGTAGGTACGTGGTGTTGGTGTCTTACGGATGGAATAACTGAAGATAAAATTGGTCAGATAGCTTATGTGCACAAAGTCGTGTTGGTAAGTAGACCGATCTCATGTTGCGTAGGTAGAGGTGATGGTCCGGTGTTCTTATCTAGTGGTAGGTTTTAGATGGGCGCTGTATAGGATAGGATGTAGTACAATTTTTATTCCAACACAACGAACGATATCGTGTAACGATAATGTGTCGAATTCACGCTACACTTAACACGAAACGCGAGTACAAAGCGCACGCACCACGCCCGACACAGGAGAGCTGCATGAACTACAGCGCTGAGGTCAGGAGGGTATAATGTGTAATTCTGCACCTCGCATCACACAACTCACAGCACCACGCCCACCACGGACAGCTCATCAGCCCTACCCATACCTACCTAAGCGGGGCAAACTACACTACCACAACCACTAACCAACCAAACAACCACTACCACAAACACACTAAACACAAATGGACACAAGCGAGAACAAGACACACGAGAACCGACATACACAACTACCATACACACACCCGTATACTCGAACATACCACCTACCACCAACACCACTACAAACACGGACATACTGAAGAACGTTGACAGCACACTACCCACTCCGCACACACGCGCTATAACACGCGACCTTCGACACGAACGATTACCACTACACCCACACCACTACACAAACACCACTACACAAACATCACTACCAACACCCACTACCACCAACACCATACCACCAACACACTACCAACCAGCACCACTACAACCAAAATACCACTACACACACCTACCACAACACCACTACCAACACACCACTACCACCAACATACCACTACCTACCAAACACCACTATCTACCACCTAGCACTGCTACCACAACACACTACCAACACACCACTGCCACCAGCACGCACTACTAACACCAAACACCCTACACCAACACCACTACACCACCAGCACACCAACTACCACAACTCCACACTACACCAACACCACTATTACACCAATAGCACTACTACCACCACACCACTTACCAACACACCATGCCACCACCACACCACCACTACACCAAACACACCACTGCACCAACAACCTACCACAACACACCACCGCTTCCGAGGAGTTAGTCCGTTTGAATTACTTGTATACCACCAACACCACTACCACCACCAGCACACATACGACAACACACCACTTCAAACCAACCACTACACCAAACACCATAAACCAAAACACACTACAAACCAACACACCCACTACCACCACAAACACCCTACCACCACACACTACCACCTAACATACCACTACTATCAGTACCACCACCAACCACCACCACTACCACCAACATACCACTACTACCAACCACTACCAACACACCACTACACCCAACTACCACTATTACACATAGCATGCTACCACAACACCACTCCACACACTCACTGCCCACAACACCCCACCACAACACCCCTACACACCAACACACGCCACTACCACCAACAATACATACTACCAACACAACCACTACACAAACCAAAACACACTACCACAACACACACTACCACCAAACATAGCACTACTAACCACAACACACCACTAACACCAAACACACCACTACCACAACATACCACTACCCCCAACAAAACACTACACCAAACCACTGCTACCACCAACACCACTATCAACACACGACTGCCACCACCAACACTCACTACTACCAACCAACACATCACTAACTTCCACCAAAACCAACAACACACTATAATGTAATTTGGTGTACTGAGGTCATCTATTTGAAGGTTTATCTACATAAATAAAAACCATCATAAAATACCAAATTACTAAAAAATGCATGGAATTTTAGTACACAAAATCAAGCCCTTTCAGTACTGACCCTAACTTCAGTATTTTAGTTTGAGCGCTGACTAACTACCTGTGACACAGTATAAAAATCTATCTTCTCTTCCTGTACGGATTTTTTCTTAATGCTGTGTATTAACTGAATTGATTTTACCTTTTTATTGCAGATCTCAGTGATGGCCAAATCGCATTCAGAGTGTTTTTGTCTCGGGTCTCCTAATGATTTTATTTTTTAATTGTAGAACTCAAGTGTTGCTAAGTAGCATTCAGAGTGTTTTTGTCTCTGATCTATTAAAACGCCCAGCAGTTATGCGCAGGCTCTTGTGCTGGATGCGAAATTTAGAAATGAAATCTCATGCAAAGCCAGAGGCCCTTCAAAAAATCTGGTATTTTCTTCTCCATTAGAATAGCTTCAGGTTTAATACAATGTTTAACATTTTTCTATCAGTATTTCATGCAGTAAAAGCTTATGCAATTTTTAGAATCTGATATTAGATCGTTTATCAGTCCCTACCGGTTTTGTAACCGAGGGGACTATATGTAGTCCCTACCGGTTTGTAACCGAGGGCTATAGCTTTCCTTATTGATGTTGTCCTGTCTGTCTTCCTCCTGGTCATTGTCCCCCATTCTGTCTTGGTTTTCCAGACTTTTTTTCTTTATTGCTTGTGAGGAAATCATTTGAAACTTGCAGGGTAGTTTCAGAGTGTCAAACTACAGATCTAGTTTTTGAATTTCAATAACGTTTTGTGGGCAGGTGTGAAAGAAATAATTTTTTTTGACATTTTCACATTTTCATATACATCGGGATGTGGGATCGTGCTTTGATGGGAAGTTTGCTGTAATGAAATTAGGCCCTCTAAATTGACACAATTCACAAAACTCGCCCGCTGAGTTCGTTATGTAATTACTTCATTGATGTTACTTTTAAATCTTCATTTAACGGAAACACAAAAATGCATCGTGAATTATTAAATATGAATCTAACGCAAGAATTTTTTGTTGTCGGCGAGTGAAATCTTGATCGGCTGGCAATGCGTGTGTTACTCGATTTAACGCGAATCCTACAATGTGGTACAGACTTTGTAAGGTTACAGAATAAAGTAATAAATGGCAGATATGAATGCCGCTATTGGTGTTTTTGTTTTGTGTTTGCATATGCACATTATTCCTCTTCTCATATGTTAGTCTTAAACCAGGATCATGTAAGTGTTACGTTCCTAGTCCAGTTTCGAATTGTTCGTTCTTTCCACATTAATCAATTTCGAATCAAAAATTTAGTTGTGGCATTTCGGAGATTTTACTCCGTGACATATCGGGCTAATGTATCATTTTTAAAAAGTTTCAATGTTTACTGATTGAAGTCTCTCAGCATATGAAGTCTGCTTATTGAAATGAAGTTTGGATATCACATCTCTCCAATAACTATTTTCTTTTAAATCCCAAATATGTTTCATCGTATTGAACGTCGAAAACATCAACTAATTGATATTGGCATGTATACCGATTGTTGAATTCAAGGTCAGATCACACAGGAATTTTATAAATCAGTCAATAAATGTGCGTGTCGGTAGGGGAACTGTATTGCTTATGCAATACCTCTCAGAATGCTTGTTTACACTCTGGCATTATGTAAACATTTAGATCTTTAAAGTTGAAAATTATGTTCATTGATTATGCAAGATTTTTCTGCATTCATGTTGTTTTGACTTGGTAGTTAGATAGCGTGCTTGGGTACGAGGTCTATTTAATTTTTTTTTTCCATATTTTCTTAGTGCGACAAGAGCAAACGTGAAACTAAGAGAGATCCTGCAGTAAAGAAGAATGGTCTAAGCAGATTCAAGCCGCCGTGCTCTCACCTCATCTGCCAACAAAGCACTGGCATGGTTTAGAAGAAAGTGCCATTATGTCGGACACCGTCTCTGAGAACCAAGCCAAAATTTATGCCTTACATTCCTACCAAAATCCCCGAAAAGTGAGAGAAAGCCTGCAGCAGTGAGCAAATGAACAGTCAATGTATTTCTTTGGGTCATCAAAGCGTTTTGTTCAGCAGTCTGAACTCAGAAAGTGTAAGACACAACAATGTCATCAAATGGTACAGGTTTTATTTAGAGGTCAGAAATTTTCTCCAGGGAGACAAATGCTTTGAAAGAGTGAGGATCCACGAATGGGAGTGAGTCTGAATATTCAGATGGAGAAAGTGACACTCTTCCATGGCACAAACATCACCTGCGGAACAGAGAGCAAGTGACATGTCATCACGCACAACAATCACCGGGCGAAACAGAGTTCCGGACATCAGCAGCCCCGAAGAATTACTCTAAAGCCGATTTGTAGGTCCGAAGTCAAAGAAGAAATGTTAAGGAAAGTATCGCCAAAATAATACTTGGGGGAATTTATCTACCTCAGACACCGACGAGTATTTAGAAGATGACCTTGTTTGAGAATACCGGGGTCCAACAGGACTCGCGCGTTGCCACGAGCAGAGAGTCCACCATCATTTTCACAACAATCAAAAACTGTCCACCGAATAATTGTACGGTTTGCTGATCGAAAACGGATGGAAGCAAAAAAATGGGCATAAACAACAACAATATGGAGGGTAATCAGTGCCCCGACTGAAAAAAGGATCTTCTTCTGGGAAAGTGGATCATTGAAAAGAAAATGTCAACAAAGAGGAACGCGACTCCCAAAATAAATCACAGAGTAAGATCCAGGGTCAGTCGATGATGATGTGGATAAGTCACCAGATAAGAAGCAAGATGGAGAAGTGGAAGAAGTAGGAGGTCCGACTCTGCAGAAAGAGGCTGATGTTGATCCTGTGATTACTCTGATGATGATGTGGATGAGAGCGCGTGTTTCCACGCCATTAGTTCATAGTCGAGAACGTAGAGGGTGGGGAGACTTTCCGAGACTAAGGCTGAGTGTGTGGAAATAGGAGCCAGGAGGCTGGCGAAACAGGGACGGGTGGGCTCCTCCTAAGGTAAAGAACCACCGCCTCATATGGGACAGGTGGGCTCCTCAAGG
>CAJDSM010022273.1:48088-61383 GCA_903981925.1 Ostrea lurida
GCTCTCCAGACTAACGGCTGAGTGTGTGGAATATAGGAAGCCAGGAGGCGGGGCGACAACTGGGAACGGGGGGCTCCTCCTCAAGGTGAAAGAAACCAGCCGCCATTCATATGGGACAGGTGGCTCCTCAGAGGAAAGGAACACCGCCTCTCCTGGACAGTGTGCTCGCTCAAGGGAAGAGACCACTCTCTCTGATTAGTGGAACAGAGAGGGCAGAAAATAGTTCCTTCAAGAGTGACAAGCCACCTACCTCCACTCAAAATACCCAGCCTCAACAGCGGAGGAAACTTTACGGTTTACTGTAAATCAATTGTCTGCCTTAGACAGTTCTAAGAGTGAAATGAAGATCGTAAGCAAAGACCTATTATCTAACAGCAAGACACATCTTATCAAGGAGCTGAAAGAGGACTCGCTTCGTCAGTGGAAACCATCAAATTCAGACATAAAAGCCTGATGTCGATCAATGCATGCAAAAGAGGTCACATCAAATCGTATTGTTCATAATAGTGCTGACACGTCAAATCAGGGGGATTCAGAGTTCATGTGACCTGAGTGTTGAGGATCTCGTGACGCTGAATGACAAAACAAGTAATGGCAGCTGGAGAGGCGTTGTTTTCATCCACTACGTGGTAACAGTGGAAGAGGAGAGGGGAGCGGGACTAAGAACCAAACCGAGAAGTGGGCTGTCATTATCATTGACGACGACTGAAGGCGTGTCGACAATGGTGATTGTAATTGCTGGCCAGGGGTTAGTTTTGCAGAGAAAAGCCCCAGCATCGTTGCAGTTCTAGCCTTTATCACTTTCGTCCGCCTGTGTCAGAACTTAGATATTTGCTTCTTAATCATTCCATATTTTGTTTGTTTAGACATATATGCTTCTAATCATTCCATATTTGTTTGTTTAGACATATTGCTTTCATACATTTGTAGCATTTGCTTCTAATGCATTTATTTGTTTTGAATGAGTCTATCAACATGTTTTGTTGAAACTGTTTAATTTTATGTTTGATCTTAACACGATTAAGTATGGAGCAACAATGAGATAATTTAAAACATATGATTTACTGTAGTATGTGTGAGAGACATGAAGCACTTATTGCCTGTTTTTATATTTTTTTACCATGAACGTTACAGCATTAGTGTGTTTTCTGTTGTAGGGCTCTTCCTGGTCTAGTCTTTGTTCTTAATTATTTTCTTGCACACTTTTATGTGTTCTCCTGTATTGACTCACTTCATCACAGACTAATATGCATATCTTAATTTGCAATACAAAACGTACTTAAATCTTTTTATCTATGCTCTACGAGGCAGAAATGGTGAAATGGTATATTGATTTAAATACACTTTATTTCTTAAATCTGGGTGGATATACCATTTAAGTACTAGGCCGTATCATATCCAATTAGTATTCGTCTCCTAAACTTAGCTATCGTTTGTATATTCAGTCTCCAAACTGAATAGATTAGTATACGATTTTGTATAAGTTTCTTATACGCATTTCGGTATGTGCACAGTTAGTATATATACTTTCTAATTTCATCTACCTCGTTTTTCCTTTTAGAAGTTTGAGGGCCATATCAACGTATATGCCGGAAACTTTTCGCAAGCGCGTACCGGTTACGCCGCCCATAAATAAAAAACTTGGTCGTCATTTTCCAATTGCAAAGATTGATTACCTAAGAGTAGTCAAATTATTAGATGTAAAATTTATTATGCTAGTGTATATTAGAAGATCTCTGAATTTATATTGCTCTTAATTATTTTTTTACATCTCTTAGAAGCAATAGCACAGGTATGTGCATGGTTACACTGCTAGAGAATGGTAAGTAACTACTTTGTCTTATATTTTGGCAATTAAAATGATTCTCCCCACCCTCTACGTTCTCTATATGAACTAATGGCGGAGGAAACTCGCCGCTCTCATCCACATCATCATCGATAATCACAGGATCAACATCAGCCTCTTTCTGCAGAGTCGGGATTCCTCTTACTTTCTCCACTTCTCCATCTTTCTTCTTATCTGGTGACTTATCCACATCTTTCATCGACAGACCCCTGGACTTCTTACTCTGTGATTTATTTTGGGAGTCGCGTTCCTCTTTTGTTGCTTTTCTTTTCAATGAGTCCACTTTCCCAGAAGAAGATCCTTTTTTCGAGTCGGGGCACTGATTACCCTCCATATTTGTTGTTTGTTTATGCCCATTTTTTGCTTCCATCCGTTTTCGATCAGCAAACCGTACAATTTTCGGTGGACAGTTTTTTGATTGTAGTGAAAATGATGGTGGCTCCTCTGCTCGTGGCAAGCATGGACTGCGAGTCCTGTGACCCCCGGTATTGGTAACAACAAGGTCATCTTCTAAATACTCGTCGGTGTCTGAGGTAGATAAATTCCCCCAAGTATTATTTTGGCGATACTTTGCCTTTAACATTTTCTTCTTTGACTTCGGACCTACAATCGGTTTAGAGTAATTCTTCGGAGGCTGTGAAGGTCCGGATTCTCTGTTTCCGCCTGCTGATGTTTGTGCCGTGGAAGATGTGTCACTCTCTCCATCTGAGTATTCAGATTCACTCCCATCTCGTGGATCCTCACTTCTGTTCAGAAGCATTTTGCTCCCTGGAGAAAATTTCTGACCTCTAAATAAAACCTGTATACCATTTGATGACATTGATGGTTGTTTTACACTTTCTGATGTTCCAGACTGCTGAACAAAACGCTTTGATGACCCAGAAATGACATTGTCTGGTTTCAGTTTTTGCTTCACTGCCGCAGGCTTTTCTCTCACTTCGGATTTTGGTGGAATGTAAGGCATAAATTTTGGCTTGGTTCTCAGACGGGTGTCCCGAATAATGGCACTTTCTTCTAAACCATGCAGTGCTTTGTGGACAGATGAGGTAGAGGCACGGCGGCTTGACCCTGCTTTAGAACCATTCTTCTTTACTCTAGGATCTCTCTTAGTTTCACGTTTGTCTCTTGTCGTCACTAAGAAAATATGAAAAAAAAAAATTAAATTATTAAATCAAACTGTACCCAAGCACACATATCTAACTACAAATGTCAAAACAACATGAATGCTCTCATATTCACAAATGAGACAAAGGTGGCAAATATTGCAGAAAAAAACTGCATAATCAATGAACATAATTTTCTAACTTTAAAGAATCTAAAGTTTACATAATGCCAGATGTAAATAATATCTATATCAGATCTAAAATTGCACATTTAGATTGGATAAGCTGTACTGCATGAAATACTCATAGAAGTGTTAAACTTGTATTAAACCTAAGCTATTCTAATGGAGAAGAAAATACCAGATTTTTTGGAAGGGCTCTGCTTTGTGTGAGATTTCATTTCTAAATTTCGCATCCAGACAAGGAGCCTGGCATACTGCTGGCGTTTTAAGGAGACTCGAGAGCAAAACACTCTCAATGGCTGACTTAGATCATTGAGTTCTGCAGATAAAAAGTAAAAATCATTAAGGAAATGCGGACCAAAAACTCTGAATGGTTGATTTGGCATGCACTGGAGTTCTGCAATAAAGTTAAAATTAAGGGACTCTGATAGGACATAACACTCTGAATGGTTGATTTGCAGTCACTTGAAAAGTAAAATCATTCAGTTATACACAGTGTTAAGAAAAGATCCTACATGTAGATAAGATATATATTTTATACTGTGTCACATGGTAGTTAGTCAGGGCTCAAACTAAATAGCTGATAGTTAGGGTCAGTACATTTTATGATGGTTTATATTTTGCTGATAAACCCTTCAAATAGATGACCTCATACACCAAATTACATTTATAGTGGTGTTGTTGGTGTTGGTGGAAGTAGTGATGTGTTGGTAGTGGTAATGATGTATTGGTGGAGTTAGTGGTGGGTTGGTGGTAGTGGTGTTGGTGGTAGTGGTGGTGTGTTGGTTGTAGTAGTGGTGTGTTGGTGGTAGTGATATGTTGGTGGTGGTACTGGTGTTGGTGGTAGTGGTGTGTTGGTGGTGGCAGTGGTGTGTTGGTGGTAGTAGTGGTGTGTTAGTGATGGTAGTGATGTGTTGGTGGTAGTGGTGTTGGTTGTAGTAGTGGTGTGTTGGTGGTACTGGTGTTGGTGGCAGTGATGTGATGGTGGTAGTGGTGTGTTGGTTGTAGTAGTGGTGTGTTGGTGGTAGTGTGTTGGTAGTGGTAGTGGTGTTGGTAGTGGTGTGTTGGTGGTGGTGTGTTGGTGGTAGTGGTGTGGTGGTAGTAGTGGTGTGTTGGTAGTAGTGATGTGTTGATGGTAGTAGTGCTGTGTTAGTGATTGTAGTGATGTGTTGTTGTTGGTGGTGTGTTGGTGGTAGTGGGTTGGTTGTAGTAGTGGTGTGTTGGTGGTACTGGTGTTGGTGGCAGTGAGGTGATGGTGGTGGTGGTGTGTTGGTGGTAGTGGTGTGTTGGTAGTAGTGATGTGTTGATGGTAGTAGTGGTGTGTTAGTGATTGTAGTGATGTGTTGTTGTTGGTGGTGTGTTGGTGGTAGTGTGTTGGTTGTAGTAGTGGTGTGTTGAGTTGGTGTAGTGGTGTTTCAGTTGTGAGTTGGTAGTAGGTTAGTGTGTGCTTTGGTGGTAGTGGTGTGTTGGTGGTGTGGTTGTTAGGTAGTGTGTGTGTTGGTGGTAGTGGTGTGTTCGTGGAGTGTTGTTTGGCGGTAGTGGTGTGTTTGGTAGTGGTGTGTGGTGGTAGTTGGACTGTGTTAGGTAAGTAAGTGCGTGATATTGTGGGTGTGGTGTGTGGTTGAGTGGTGTGTTGTGGTATGGTGTGTTGGTGGTGTCGGTGTGTTGTGGAGTGAAATTGTGATGTGGTAGTGTTGTGGTGTATTAGTGTATGTTGGTTGGTAAGTGGTGTTGTTGGGGTAGTGTTTGGTGGGGTAGTGGTGTTGGTAGTGTGTGTTGGTGGTTGGTGATATGTTGGTGGTAGTGGTGTGTTCGGTGGTAGTGGTTAATGTCGGAAGTAGCTGGTGTGTGGGTGGTAAGTGGTAATGTTGGTGGTATGGTGTGTTGGTGGTTAGTGGGTGTTGGTGGTAGTGTGTGGTGGTAGTTAAGTGTGGTGGGTTGGTTAGTGTGTGTTTGGTGGTGGTAGTGTTGTCGGTTAAGTAGTGATGTGTTGATGGTATAAGTTAGTGTGTGTTATGATTGTTACGTGATGTGTTGTTGGTTGGGGTGTGTTTGGTGGTAGTGTGTGGTGTAGTACTGGTGTGTCTGTTGGTAGTGGTTGTGGGTTGTAGTGGGTGTGTTTGTGGTAGTGGGTTCACGTTCGTATAGCTTTTGTCGGAGGTAGTGTTGTTTGAGAGTGGCTGCTGTGTTTATCTGGTAGTAGTGGGTTGTCTGTGGAGGTAGTGGGTGTGTGGTGTTAAGTGGAGTGTTGGTAGTAGTGGTCATGTGTTGGGGTGTCAGTGGTGTATGTGTTGTTGGGGTAGGGTGTGTTTGGTTGAAAAGTAGTGGGTATGTTAGGTGGTAGTGGGGTGTCGGTGTAGTGGTACTTTACGGCATGGTAGGTTGTAGTAGTGTATGTTGGTGGTAGTGTGTGTTAGTCTGTAGTAGTGGTTGTTGGGTAGTAAAGTTAGTGTGTTTGGTGTAGTGGTGGTTGGTGGTAGTGGTGTGTGGTGGGCGGTAAGTCGATCTTGGATATAGTGTTGTTGGGTGAGGTAGTGTGATGTATTTGGGTAGCATAGTGGTTGATGTTAGGTCAGCGTAGTGGTTAATATACTGTTGTTGGTGGGAGTGGTGATTGGTGGTAGTGGTGGTAGGTGGTAGTGGCTTATTTGTGGTGGGTGGTGCCAAGTCGGGTGTGCGGTAGTAGACTGGTTGTATTTGGTAGTAGGTAGTGGTGCTGTCAGTGGGTAATTACGTGGTGTGTTGGTGGTATAGTGGTGCTTGTTTGTCGGCTAGTGGTCTTGTATGTGTTGTTGGTAGTGGTGCTGTTGTGTGAAGTAGTGGTGTGTTGTGCGGTAGTCGGTGTGTTGCTGTCTGGTAGTGGTTAGATGGTTAGGTTTGTAGTAGTAGGTATATCGTTGGTTGGGGGCCACCGTGGTGTGTTTAGGATGGTAGTAGGTTATGTATGGGTGTTTAATAGTATGGTGTTTCCATTGTGTTGGGTTGAAGTAGTTAGGTATGTTGGTCGGTAGTGGTGTGTGGGGAGTGGTGTGTGGTGTAGTATGGGTATGTTGTGTAGTTGGGATTGTGTTTTGGTGGGTAGTGGTTAACATCAGCTAATGTGTAGGTTGTAGATAGTGGGTATGTGGTGTTGGAAGTGGTCTTGGTAGTCTGTAGTAGTGGTAATGTCGTACAGTAGTAGTGTGTTGGTGGTAGTAGGTATGTTGTGGTAGTTTGTGTGTTGGTTGTAGTATGGTGTGTTGGTTTGTAGTAGTGGTTGTGTTGGTTTGTGAGTAGGTGGTGTGTGGTTAGGTAGTGGTATGTTGGGTGGTAGTGGTTGTGTTGGTTGTCAGTAGTTGTGTGTGGGTGTTGTAGTATAGTGATATGTTTGTTTGTGAATGGAAGTAGTGGTGGTGTGGTTGGTGGGGTAGTGCGTTTGTGTTGGTGGTGGTAGGGCATATTCTGACACCTAATATGTCTACTCCGCTTTTTTTATGACGGGCAAGTGGGTAGGGCAGATATTCAAGTAGGTAAACACACCAGCTCCTTAAGTTAAAAAGTTTGGCAGTAATTAACTATTAGCAATAAATAAGTGTCTAGAAAAAACTATTTGTGTGGTACAAAACCGTACATCTATATAAGTGAAATATTTGACTAGTTTGGGAATAACAATAACTGGTAAAAAGAAGAATAGCTTGATTATTATGTGAGTTTAACATTAAAGTGAGTATCTGGAGTGAATGGTCCGTAGTTGGCAAGCTTATATCTGACAACACCAATAATCAAATTGCTCCTCCATATTTTGTGTTATGATCCAAACGGAGGCCAAGATATGAAGTGGAAGGTTCTACCAGATATCTAATTAAGAAACAAAGAAAAACAAAACAACAACTTGCGGTACTAGAACATAGCTTTGTATCCGAATTGCTAAATGGATGACCTGTTGTAATGAGATAGTTAGGTCAAATTAAATAGGCATCATGAAAATTGTCTAAACCTATATCAGAGAATTTTGTACACAATGTAGTTTGGAAAGGTGAACCGTGGATATGGTATATTTGCTTGCAAGAGTGAAGGATCCTGGTGACCTAAATTCAGACCAGGTAAAATCTATCAAAGTGGTGTGGAAATGACAGCCTTGACCAGGTAAAAATGGTATGCTTTAATAAGGCAATTATGCTAAATCCAGGTAGGCAAATGAAAACTGCTACGACGGGTGGTCTTTTGCTATTCTACTGTAAATCCTCGAATATGGAAGTATACCTTGGTCAGCGCAACCTCCTTTCTGATACAATACTTACTTGATACCAGAAGGTTTGTAAGAAACTTGATATGTAGCAAGAAATCATGATATGTTTGAAGTTTGCTATACTGCTGTCATAAAATTAGACACTATGCCAAATATTTGCAATCCTTTTGTGATTTTGTGGGAAGTTATGTGGTGTTGAAGACCCTAGCATAATATGTTGCTCTTAAATTCCTCAGTTTATAGATTAACGTTTCTGTCAGCGGCAACTGCCTTAGAAATTGGCTAGCTGATCAGATTAGGAATAGGTACCCTCATAATGTTAGACAACATTTGCGCTCAAAGACCAAGTGTCTGATTTCGTCTTGGGCTGATCAGTACTTTTACCGCGGCCTCTGCGCGCGTGCACGATCCTGTGTTTAGTCGCGGTTCTGAATTGCCATTAGCTAATCGGTAAACAAATGCGAGTTTACTCGCTCTTTGACGGACAACACTCGATGTGAATCAAATTGTTATGGGTTTTTTTGTGTTTATATTTAGGATATGTATACACATGACTGTCCCTTCAGCGAAGCTTTATATACACACTTAGTCATTCTACTGGCGTCGTTGAAAAGTGCGTTTATTGAAAACTTGCTTTCTCTCTTCTGAGAGTCGATTCGAATACTTTTGAAGTTTTATTCATGATCCAATGCTCAATCTTCCTAATTCTTCGTTCAGTGTACATATCTTTGCTCACATATCCATTGCCAGGATACACTGCCCTTCTGTCATCGAATTATGGGTGCAGACAACATTATAATTCGAATAATCTCTAAGTAAACTGTGTGTTCAAAAGCTCCAATCTTTTCTCTCCAAGAAAATCTGCTTGACGGTTCTTTGATCTTATTCTTTAAATCAAATGGGCAAAAATTACTAGGTTGGCAAAGTCCGATAGTGTGCTAAGATGGCCCTCAGGATCTTTTTCCACTCAAACTCTCGAACCAGGTAAATGAATGGTGGCCAAGTGTTGATTGGGATGGCCATTTGAGTCCAGTATCAAGGATTTCACGATAATTCTTGTATATAGGGGCATATAGATCGTACAGCTTCATACAAAGTGCGGTGCGCCAAAGGGTGTAAAATACTATGTACTCATGGTAAGCAACATCGGTCCACAAACTTGGCTTGCAAAGTAATGATCACCTATCGTGTAGCTTATATAAGAGTATCATAAATTATGCAATAGTTAGTGGCATATTTACCAGGAACAATTTATAGAATCCCCTAATAATGTGTGTCATGGAGAGATAAGCCTGTTTGAACATTAAAAATTTTGCTAAAAATCTTCAACACAACTCTCTTATGAAACGTTGAACTACTGCAACTGACAGCCAACGAGGTAGAGTGGAGGAACATATATGTTTTTGGAGCGATCCAAATATAGTACACAAACTATTAAAGATTATAAACTACTCATTCTCTGGATACTCTCCATAGTGTCTTGTCAATATACACAAGCTAAATAGACTTATTATAGAAAGCAACTAGTCTTTTAATATACTCTAGAAGTTATTGTAAAAAGTAGTATGGTGCGGATCTTGGTTTTGTTAGCGCTATTTTCTAGCGGCACTGTTAAGGAGGCAACAATCAATCTGCGGCGCAGAAACGCTCCACAGAGCCACACCTCAAAAGAAAACATGTACAACCAAGAGATCAAACGAAATGTAACAAACAGATATATATAAGTCGTAGGACGTCCAGAGGGGGGACTAATTTACAGGGAAAAGAGATCCATGGAGGTGTAAAAGTGGGCATTGGAATCTTTTCCGATAGGCATGAGAAAGGTATATGGATTCATACTAGAATTGCTATTCTAGTTACTGATGTTTAAACCACTTTCTTTGCCCCATGTCAAATAATACAAATACTAGCATTTTGTGGTATAATATAGTGTTTCCTCGTTTATTACATTCGATGTGTTGAGTCAGCATATAATTACCAACGGTTGTTTTTTTACCATCTTCAATATCTAATTTCATTACAAAACTACAACAAATTAGGATATGGTCCAACAGAGGTGGAAGTTGGGCAAATTGAAAGCAGTGGCGGATCCAAGGAATTTGTCAATTAAAATGGCGGGGAGCGGGTGGATCTGGTCACAGAGTAAGGCGAAGGGCCAAATAAGACTTAAGGTCTGTTGATAAGAAGCCAAAAGAGGGGACCCAGCCCCCAGAAAGCTCTCGGGGTTGTTTACGAGCTTTTAAATTTACTTTTAGAGGGTCTTAAATATTGAGGTTAAGTGATATACTATACACCACCAGTCATAGCGTGAAAGCTACTGATGCTCTTGGCCTTATGAGGGGACTTGGACAACTCATTCTGATGGGAGAGAAGCGGACTCTGCGTGTAGGGTATGGCCACGTGGAACGACGTCCAAAAGCGGAAGAGCTATCAAGAGCGAGGCATTGAGTGTCAGTGCAAGTAACTGGAAGTCGGTGGAAGCAGAGGAGACAACCAAAGATGACATTAGGCAAGATCACGGGATGACAGAGAGGGATCGAAAGGACTTGGAATACCTACTTCAACACAAACCGACACTCCTCACGATCGAGAAACACCTGGAGATCTACTGGTGTGAGATCAAGCCTATGCGTGCAGGCAAGCCAGCTACCTGGAGGGTTGAGGTCCACTGATGTAGGACATTGCCCCAGTACCTTGCTAGCGTTAATCAAAATACGAAACTGATGATGTATGGATGACATATAATAGTTATTAAGTTGAGGTCACCAAATGTTTCCAAGAGGGCGAGGGGGGGAGGCCCTGGGGCCCCCTCATACAAATCCGCCACTGGAAAGTAATTTATGGTTGTTCCGTAGGTTGTTGATACCAACAGACGTCATCATCAGAATCATTAACGTTAATGATAATTAAATTTTTTGACGGTCTGTTCTGATGATGGACTGTCTGTTGGTCGAACGCGAGGTTACAATAAAATTGCTTTCACAGACTTGCACACCCACCTGGGACCGAAATATGCGCAGAGAGTTGTTTTTATAGCTTCGTGTCTCGAAGTAAGCTTTTTGGATTCTGTATTCCTTTCAAAAAAATTTACATCACCAGGAGTTATTCCGTATGTATACTTTGTCATGATCCCGATCGTCCAGAAGTAACAACTTATCAACATTTTTCAAATCTTCTTCTCCAGAATATTCCATTGCGAAGGTCTCAAATTCAACGAAACTTGGATACAAATCCTGCCATTTTGGGGGTACAAGGGATTCAATGTCTCTGTTCTCAGACATAAGTCGAAACCGGCGGCCACCTTCAAAAGGGTGAGGATGATATCCATCAAGACATACAGCATCACTAAAAGCATCACAGAATGGCTTTTCGTTGCTCTCGTCATTCAAACAATCTTCTTAAAAACCACTGGGCCAGGAAAAGTGCGTATTAAAATTAATATGAAAGCTTCATATTGGACTATACTAATTTGTAGTGCAGAATTCAGGATATTGATCGAGGCCTACAATAGGGGGATTATAGTTGGTTTACATGTGAATATATAGTGGAAAAATTTGTCAAAGAACCACAGGCCGTTAAAGCTCTGAAAATTATTACCTAGAAAAGACTCCTAGTCAATTTGCTGAGAGATTAAATTTGTTCAAATTAAGAACACCGCCCCAGGGGCATTACGGTGGGGGACACAATAGGCGGATCAAAATTTATACATTTAGAATATAAAAGGGAAAATTTTTAAAAAATTCGTCTATTTCAAGAACCATTGGGACCAAAAAATGAATGAACAATTATTTTACCATAATTCAAAGCTTCTCTGAATTAGAGGGAGTAAGACTAGATCATTGATCCTCCCGGGAAGGTATAGAGTTTGTTTGGTGAGCAGGTCATGATGATACGGGAGTCAGTTTTGCATAAAAATGTTTCTTCCGAAATTCTACCTCGGTAGATCGCTGTGAATTGGCTCTACGTTGTATCGGTACGCCATAGTAAGCGAAAAACTGAGGTGGTACTTCTCGCTTTGCTGATGCGGGAGAAGGCGTTCGTTCGAGCACCCGGTTAGCTATGGCACCCTAGCCAGCGTGTGTTCCAAGAACCTACCACGTGAAAATAAGGTAGCCATTAGTCCTTCGCCAGAGCTCGGCTATATATTTTAGGAACAAAGTGAGAATCATGGGATTCTTCGGATGACGCCTATAAGAAGACTACGAGTAGATAAAGGTACTTGTGGTTCTACAAGTATATCTTTGTGAAGTGCAACGGCGAGAAAAGAAAGAAGCCCTCACTGCAAAACCGACCCACGACGAGTTGCATTAAAACTCATTAGTCTAAAATTTTATAAGCTGCCTTCACCGGGCAATGGGTGGACAGTCTCAATATCATCGGACACAGTGAAATAATATCTTGACGGGGACAAAAAATTATAAAGCAACAAACTCTCCAATCGATCTCCGAGAACCACTGGGTCAGTTTTTAGGAAAACTTGAATATGAAGTTCTATTTTTATGGCCTCCCACCATTTAAAAAATGGGCCGGGGCTTCCCGTCGATGGCATAGCTATGACTGGTGTTTACATACTATAACTCCCAGTAGTTGCCCTACGATCATTTCCGATACCCTAAACAATCGATTTTAGGTATTTCCTGCAAGTCAATAGTGTACTATCGATTCGTTTTGCAACATACGAATTTTCTAACACCAATATAAACAACAAACGTCACCAAGATTTGTATATATATCTAATAAGAGGGATACTATCTACACACAATGCAGGAAGGATTCTACTGTTAGCATTGTTAGACGATTTGCCT
Organism: Ostrea lurida; assembly: GCA_903981925.1. Lineage (NCBI taxonomy): Eukaryota > Metazoa > Mollusca > Bivalvia > Ostreida > Ostreidae > Ostrea > Ostrea lurida. The sequence goes on from CAJDSM010022273.1 coordinate 60,253, forward strand.
GGCAGTCATGTCCCCACCAATTATTGTCAGAATGACACGTTCCTCCACTTGTTGTATTAAGGTCTTTAAAATGCAGAGATCTGATATGATATTTTGCACAACAAGAGTTAAGTTTTATGCACCTACTTAGAACTTAGAGAGAAATTTCTCAGAGATAAATATCATTGTGGAGCTCTTTTTTAGTATCATAGTTATAACACTTCTCACCCCGTAATCCATTCTTATCAGAAACCTATTTTCATTGGCTAGACATTGATCTCGGATTGCACGATTCTAGACATTCGTAGAATAAATGACTACATATCCTAAACTACTGAGAATAAGAATTTGGACGAGTACTACAAATCACATGAAAGGAATACTTTGACAACTAGCTGCAGGTCAATAGTTCGGTAATGAAGATACTGAACTTTAGTAAGTTTCCGCAGTCATACGTCTGAGGTAATATACCCTCATTTTGTGAAACTGATGTTCAGTGATAGTAAAAGTGCATCTAGGATATATATATTCCAATTAAGATAGTTGTATTGTATCCTGTTTCTCGCGATATCTGAAATCTTCTTCCCAAACTCGGTTTCCTTGGCCGGTCAGGCACAATCTGCTTATATTTCATAACTCTTAGACGCCACAACTGTCATTAAAAATCACTATCCTGCTTTTTATGTAAAGTATTGATACGAGCATAAAGTATAGTAGGGTCAGAAATCTATCGTAGAATACAGGCGACACCCACAACACTGGAGGGCTACTAGTCTATCTCCGCTGTAAGGCTATATTAGCCAATATTGTGAATAATTTGGCACAAACTATCTATGGGTTGAAAAAAGATCTATTCGAAACAAGTATTCTAAGTAGGTTCCTTAGTTTCATTATAGCAGATTGCACCTCTTACTCTCTGAAATTCCGTGGCATATTTCTGAACACCCGATATCACTCCCTTTTGTTATAGATGAACGTTGCCAAGTTATTGGTCATGATTATCTGTACACTCGCTCCAAAAGCATCAACCAGATCTCCTATTATTCAGTTCACGTTCCTTTACGTTAACTATTTCTTCTAATAGGATTTTTCTACCCACTCGGTCATGGGGCTATATTAAGCGGAGTCCCTATTCTCTCCTTGATTCCTCTC
>CAJDSM010022275.1:1319-16254 GCA_903981925.1 Ostrea lurida
AGGGTCAAGGCCAAATTTACTTTAATTATTTGACTAAGGTCATCAAACTTGGTACGAGTTCCCATTGATTTCAAGGTCACATGTTAACAAATGGTCAAACTTGCACGGGTAAGTAAGCACGAACAAAGTCAAAGCTTGGAAAACTTGGTACACGTACTCAATCATCATATTATTGACTGTATTATGGTTTTGTATGCCTGTTCATTTACCCCCACTTTGTGAGGAAGGATTAAAAAAGTACTAATGAGACTGTAAGGCAGTCAAACTTGCTGCACGTTCCCCATGGCAAGAAGAAATTTCTAATCCCTTCAAATGTATAACTTAAATGAAAGGAAAACAACACTATAAAGGTTAGGATCATCAAACTTGGGGAGCATATTCCCTTTGGTGTTGGTGTCAACTGTACTTTTCAGCACGCGAAAAGAAATGGAAACACAGCTCTTGAAAGCCACTACGAAGGACTCGTGTTTCCTTAAATAAAAAGACAGATGTTTTAATCACATTGAAAATTGAACTGAAATTGACATATCATTCAAATACTATTTATTATTCTTTATTGCGGAAGACATACATCTTACAGCATTAAACAAATTGTACATGTATGAATAATGACATCAATGCTGAAAAATAAACGACCAATTCAAAGATACATTCACAGAGCAGATATAAATATGATAGATAAAAAAGGTGAATGACCTTGAGTTGAGATTAAAAAATTTAAATGTTACAGGCTGTTCTTAGTTCTTGAGCTTTACAATATATAAATTGGCAAGTGCTCTCACTTTATTGAAGTGTCAATACAGAATTGCGAGAATGAGAATGAACGATATACGGCACACGATTTACTAAGTCTTGAGCTTTACAACGTGAAATGATATTAATTTGGCGAGGAGTTTAACTGAGAATCCGTGTAAATTCAATAGATGAGTCTTGAGTCCTAAAATAAAACTATAAGCTCGAGCGTAGAGACAGTGATGAGTCACGAGATCAAACACGCGAGTTGCGACCTTCCGATGAAAGTTATATCAGCGACAGAAGGAGTAACAGAAGAAGAGGAGTCTCTTTAAGGTAACTCCTCTGGACCTGGTAGAGTCCTTATCGAAACAAAGTAACGGGATTACCCGTGCGTCAAATATAGTACAAAATGACAGTAGGCTCTGCTGACAAGATATGTGAATTAGAAAAGATCAAAGACAAAGATAGGAGGACTTAGGGTCCAGTAAGCATTATGTAGGAATTGCCATGGTATAATATTAGGATCCATGATGCCACCAGAAGATTCCGCAATACTGAGAAAGAACCGTAGATTGCGTAAAATGGATTGATTTAAAATCGAGATCGTTTATAAACCCTAGGCAACAACTGCAAGCTTTTTATAGCTTGTAGTTGGCCTGTTTAAAGCCACATACCGACAGGAATGCCTCTTAGCCGTATCGTAAATCAAGCTGAGGAGAAACTACACACCATAATGCAGGTCGAGTGGTAACAGTTAATCACAACTAGAAATCGGGATAGTTGACGATTGAATAAGTTCAAAGTCATCACGCGTTATGCATATAATGTAGTTGTCATTTCTGCCATTAAGAGTCAATATTAAAAGATAAAATACTGTATCTAAGCTATAAGCAGATACATGTATTCGATTCCTATGGTGTCCTTTTATATTGTCGAGTTTCGTCGATATAAATGCAATGAAACATAATTTGTGAAAATTATGATTGTGTTAATCCTGATAAGACATCAAACTTCTATTTTATAACTATATAATGTACAAAGGGTTGACGCGGAACGATGGCAAGTTTTGTTTTTTTATCCTGGTAACAGTTTTTGAATCCAAATGATTCGTTGAAAAATACAGTATCGCCTCAGCGAGCGCGATACAACTGAGAGAAAAGTCGCTGCATTATGGTGCACAATTAGGGCCATGGGAATACCACGTACAAAACAGGATGGAGCAGAGATGGTCTCCATAAAACTACATAATAAAACTTACACATTAAGAAAACAACCACAAGCATGCTATTTAATACTCTACTGTCAATAGTCATTTGTGTGGGGCAATCAAGAGTTGGTTTCAAACACAATAATAGTCCTTGTTTCCCATACAACAAAGAAGACTGTGTATTGTTATGGTTCCCGTTATACAATAATTATTTCCTATCAATTACGAAAAGTTATCACACGTAAAAATGAATAAATTTAACACAAAGGTTACTCCAAGTAATACTATTTTTTTTATTAATCTAACTCTAATTTGCCAATACACAGGACATAAATACACAATAGACAAATGGTATTCATTCCTCGATTTCATTGTACAACAACGATGAGAAGAGAGATATTTACAAAAAGATCTTCCTTCCCAATGGCCACCGCTTTGTATGATTATCTCTACAAATTAGTACAAAACTCCAAAATCATGAAGCAACATTATTCAAAATACATCTTAAGGATAGAGATCCACAGTTATGTTATCTGCAAAAACCTATACAGATGGGTATTACCAACACAAAGGGTCATGCAAGTGCGACACCGGTCAAAAGAAGACACAGAGATTGCCAAAAGACATCATTCGACAGACAAGTCTTTAAGCCAGGTAACTGAGGTTGTCGGTCATCTACTGTGGGAATCCCGGTGTTAAGAATAGGTCCTCGTATCCTTGCTGTGTCCGTTATAAGGTACTAAATGGAGGCGGCTCCTTCGGATCAGGATATAAAAAAATACCGAGTCCCAATGTCACAGCGCAGTGTGGCACGATAAAGGTTCCCTCCTTGCTCAAAGGCCTAGCTACCCGAGCAAAAGGCCTATACTTGGAGCCTTCACCGGCAATCGGTAATTCTCCATATGTAAAGCTGATAGCTATTCTCCAAGAGACGTACAACTGCCATGTTAAATCATTCAAAATACACATTATGCTAATTAAGAATTTTATTTATCTGTAGTCTTTAATTTTTTATGGGATGTCATTTTAACTAATGGCTTTCCTAATAATCAGTATTTTGTAAAGATTTGAATCTAATAAGATTTTATTTTAAACAGTTCTTAAACATTGAATCTCTTGTACGAATTTTTTTTTTTTTTTTTTTTTTTTGTATTTGCTAAATGTATAGACGTGACTATATTCGCCTATCACGGGCTGCCTAAAATTTAGGTCTAACTGCCCTCGGCAACTCAGGTCCTTTGAGCAGGAAGCGGATCTTTATCCCGTACCACACCCGCTGTGACACGGTTTTTTTTTGCGGCTCATCCGAAAGGACTCCCCGCCTGCCCCATTTTAGTCGCCTCTTACGACCCCAAGAAACGTACCGAGGATCTAATAATTAACCCGGATTTATATTTTCAATAAACCTTTTCTTTAGAATTGAGAGTTTATTTGTAGATGTAATCCGTTCAATTTGAAACACCTTCTGTTGAGAACTACATTAATCGTATATAGTGACTTACGATTTAGAGCTCACAATAATTTCATTAGGTAATCTTACTTAGGTAAAACTGAAATTCGAACTTTGAAATGCTCAAAGCACACTAGTGATATGAATCTGACTAAAAATCGGTATTTTGACTGTTTTAACTGTAGTTTTATTGATCCCACGGGCAAAGTTCCCGTTTTGCAAAGTATGTATGCGATTATGAAGAAGTGGGCAAGTTATCCATATCCACAACCGTGTTGCGATGGTAAATTATCATTTGCTTTTGATTTGGTGAAATCTATTAATTTGTTTCTACCACTCGGAATTTCCCCCCCCAAAATAATTAAGCTCTTTTACAAACATTTCGGAACAATCATAAGTTGATATGCATAATGAGGATTGCCCTGGTCGATAATAATGATGAGAAGATGTTCCTTTATTTCTTATTCTTGCTCAGAATTCACAATGCCGAAAACATGTACACTGTCACAATATTGTAAATGGCTTTGTTAAATGGAATAAACAATCAAATATTGAGAAGACATCACACCTTAATCCGAGTTTTCAATGAAAAAGGGAATTTAAGTGTTGAGATGTCAGTGTAATCTAAATCCGGACAGCTAGTTTAGTAAATGTCGTTTTTGGAATCATTATTTTGAATCAAATGGCTTTGTAATGATTCTATGTTGTGTTTGTATTCGTAAAGCACATTTTCTGTCATTTACACTTGAATAATCAAAATATTCACATCAAAACTGCAGAGGTATTTCTTTTTCAGATCCCCTGAAACACAGCACACCGCTGTGTGGACAAAATAGTATTTAGAGTCCTGGTTTCCCATACATCTTTTCTTTAATTAAATAATTTTAAAGACATCTTGAGAAAGATAAATTTCGTTATGAAACCATATGCAAGTGTGATATACAAGTAATTGCATATCGATCATTTTCGTTACGGGAAATAGCCGAGTAGTTACGATTGATACAGTATTGAAGCTGTTTCTTACGCGCTTCAGCGAAAAGTAGTCCCGCCGCAAACCCGTCGCAGTTACAGGAATGACTCATATATTTTGTTCAAAAACGAAGTTTAATGACTTCGTATATTCCACCATAATTCTACTTTCATAATTCGATCTGTGGAATTCCCATCAATGAAACAGCGACAACAACTAATTTTTTATCACAGATTCTTACTCGCACTAATCACACTGAGAAAATACGTTACATATTGTACGTGTCCTGAGACAGGAACAGCGAATCCTCAGTGACTAATAACTACGAATTCCCAAAAACATTATTCACTACGAACCGCCGCCAATGCAATAAAAGCATAAAACCCATCGCAATTCAGATGATGAAATTCGCCGGTAAAGACATTTTGATTACTTGCAATATCAATAATTAGGAATGATTTAAGAATCAGTGCTAATAGTTTGTTTTTTTATGATTGAATTATCCAAAATTAAACAAATTGGACGAGAAGAGACTACATCAGTGCTCTGGATCCCGTTAGTTCCACGTCCTTAATAGATACGAAGTTCCCTGTCACGCGTGCAGTCCAACCGGAACGCGGAGTGGGTATAATGATACTAAGCTGAAACGTGGCACAATAGAATATAAATGGTGTACCCTGTTAGAAAACGCAGGATACATCTCTATGAAAATGGGCGGAAATTATTATAAAAGTAAGCCTAGGATATTGATCTTTCGGAAATCTTTTTAAAGATTAAGACGAACTATAGATAATATTGTACTATTGAATCAAATAAATAGTACAGATAGTTCATCTTAAAAAAGGAACGGATATGTTGTGCGGAGAATGATCCTCTGGTTTGGTAAGACGCCGTATCGTCTGAGATGAAGGGTATTTTAGGTGTTGACGTGTGATCATTTCCTCTGATATGAAATGCAATTGTTCTCATTGAAAAATAAAATGAATTAGGCTGTCCCGAAAGTGATACTATTGTATTCACTGATATAATTCCCTCTCCAATAAAGATATACAGAAAAATTAACTGGTTAATCCATTAAATTATTGTAAAAATTAGAGGGATTAGGAACCCTAAAATACATGGGGGATTTAGGAAAACCAAATATTCACACTAAATATTTGGAACTCTCTCTCTCCTCTCTCTGTCCTCTCTTCTCTCTCGTCTCTCTCTCCCTCTCTCTCTCATCTCTCCTTCCTCTCTCTCTCTCTCTCTCTCTCTCTCTCGAATCGCGACCAAAATGTTTAGGTGAATTGAGAAGACACAGTATTTGGCAATGAAAAAACCCTAATGTAGTTCAAAGGGCCGTAGCTCCTTTAAAAGAAAACACTGGAGCCAATCATGTCCCGGTGTAAAATATATGCAGCAAACTCTCCACATTGGTGGATCTTTCTTTGTAAACCAAAAAGTTTCATCATAATTTCCCAAAAGGTTGTTAGGAGGTTTTCGAAAGACAAATGTGAAAGGGGCAGACGGGAAAACGACATAGCGGTATAGCATAATAACGCCCGTATTAAAACTTTATATGGTTAAACACAGTGTAGTATAGTTAATTAACAACTATTTACATCTCCAATGTTTGGTAAAACCTTCGATCATTTCATCGAAGAACTGCTAAAACGAATTGCGCTGCACCTCGATAAAATATAGTAAGACATTTTTTACGGCTGAAGAATAAGATTAAATACGTGCATGTTTAATCATAAATGTAAAATACGTTGAAGGTATGAATGCAGCAAATAATTATGTTTTCAAGCCAGTGTAGCATTTTATGAAAGCGTCCTAAAAAGGCCTTTTCAAGAAAGTAATTTTCTGGCGTTGCAATTCCATGCCGTAAATGAAATTCATTTCTACTTTAGCGCGTCTGATAATAAATTATATATCTAGGACTGAACAAGGTGTTATGTTTCATGCAGTGCAATGATTAATACAGCTATTTAGCTAAACAGTCACTTCTTGTATAAGGCATAACCGCCAACCGCAGAGGTTTTTTTCAATGAAATGTTATGCATCTGCAATAAATCAATACTCGTTTTCTAAATGTATACGTCCACTTTTTAATGGAATATCGATATCCTCTGCTCTTGAACTAACAGCGTTGGTAAGTACAGAGAGGTATGCATTGATATTATATGTATTTTTATCATACCTAGATCTTCAACAACGTGGCGAGCGAGTGTAGAATTTTCTAAACCCCTTCTGTTAATATGGGACTGATTCAAAGGTTTTTATTTTTAAAATTTAATTCATTGTTGATGTTCACAAATTAAATAATATAATCATTCATAGTTGACACCAAAATTTGGACCTTTTGTATGAATGTAAAAAAGACTCCGAGTCATGTACTGTTTAAGAATAAAAGCCCTGTGAAAATATAGTTGATACGTGAATTTAGGCATTCTTGATTTTTTCAAAATTCACATAATTTTCCTTTAAAACTGGCACCATTTTACCTAAACAAGAGATACTGTACGTTGAAACCGCTAAACAATGCTAAACTTAGACGATTAAGCCATACGTTTTAAAAACTAATAACATAACCGCCACTTTTTGTTCTAATTTGTTTACACAAACAAATGAATAACTCATCTTATATGAGCATCATGTCTATGATGTAGAACACAATCAGCACTGTAGATTAGTGAAGGAGAAAATTTTGGCGAAAATTGTAATCCCGTCCCTTTGATAATTGATGATAAGTTGTTGATCAAATTGGAAGCTAAGTGAACTTTAATATTTCTACAAATACACACTGAATAATTGATTCCTTCTTATAATAATGAATTTATCGATCAGGTAAACTCTGGATATCTAGCTCAATAAAGCCGAATAAAAAGCGCGTGAAGACTTAAACATTATATTAAGTTTGTGGGTAAGACTATATATCTCAGTTCTACACATCGATAAACTTCTTGAATTCTTAATAATTTCAATGTTGTTCGCCGTTCTTAATATACATGTATGTGTCATATTTACGATTATAATAATATTGATACATTATGTATTTTATCCGCTTCAACTTTTAATTTTGTCCAAATCAAAAAAAGGTGTAAAATTTACACTAAGAGAAGGGTTCTCTATAAAAGGTTGTCAAGAGGTCGTCCTTCGCCTCCCCTCTCAATGTTGGCAAAGCCCTATCCGGGCAGTCCGCACTATAAAATAAGTCTTAGTCAGTCAGACCCTTTCCCCTCCACACAGATACAGTATTATCACTGGGGCTGGCGGCGCTAACACAAAGACCGATTTGTCTAATTCGTGTTATTAATTAAATCAGATGATTCCAAATCGTTTCTGTCGGTATATCGATCTATAACCTGCATTGGTCCTTAATAATAGTTACCACTTAATGCGGGGAAAAATGGCAAGAAGTAACAATTTTAATCTTGTGCTATAGCGTATTTTCAAGACTAGCGATGTTGTAACAGAAATATTCCTCTGTGAATCTTGTACAAATATTCTTCTTCATTAATTCTTTCTGGCATTAAACCTATGACATTTTCATTCCTCGATGTCATTTTCCGCTCAGCACCACGAAAATAAAACGAATCCTCATGGTGAAATAATCCTCTCTTGCGCAGTAAATGATCCTCCGTTTGTTTGCTAAATAAACTTCTTAGAGCCTAGGGGTTTTTAACTACACATTGCTACAAAAAACAGTATTTAGCAATTGGGTTGTAAGCTCTAATCAACCCTTAGGTACTTTATCAAACAATTGCCACGGCAGTGATGATGACAAGACTCGGCGCCCGAATTCGACGAACTAAGTAGGAAGTGGTCGGGTAATTGGATTGCCAGCGGTCTTAATTTATATCACAGTCTGAGTGATCGGAATTTGAACTAACTCATAAAATTACGTATTAAAAATAGCCTTTGTCTTGACTAAAGGTGATGATTTATATGATTTTAATGCAGTTAATTAGCTCTGGAATTTGCTTTGATAGCGTCAACAAACTGGCGGCGGAAATGCCCGCTCGCGCTGATAACGTTCGAGTCCGATATTCCGTGTTTTTTAAGATCCTGAAATCCGAACGATCCACATTCCTTCGGATTTCTACTTCTGTTTACCTTTTCAGTGTGATTATATTCTGTCCTTATCCAATCTTTCAGGCCCCCACTTCAGTGTTACTTATCAATGGTTAGTGAACTGCTGAGCACATATTGTAGGTGTTACTATCGGTTATAGTGTGTAATATGTTTATCAGCTAGTCCGTGAGAAGGATTCAATGGGGGCCTTTGAAAGGGAACTTCATTATCATATTTGCGAGATTAATGCTCAATGCCCAAGTCAGTAGCTTTAACTACACTTTTTGGTTACATATTGATTTTGAGATCGATACCTGATTCATCCTACCCATTACTCGTAAATCGCTTTCCCTACATTGTGCAGTTTCGCATAAATCCCATCATTCTTGTACGGTTCCCAATCTTAGAAAATTAAAACATATAAACTATTATAATAGTATAATATATATATATATTATATATATATATCGATAATATACTATCATATTATATATTTATATTATATATATATATATATATAATATATATAAATACACCAAAATAAGGACGACGGAGAACACCACGTGCAGCTGCCCTACATCCCCGACAGATAAGGTACATGTTGCCTTATGGCCGTCTTTCTTTTTGCGGGGATCGTCAAAATTCTTAGCGGGCCTCAGGTGTATAATTCAAGTATTCATCACTGACAATGCGCGTCGCAATATATCGGGGCCATGACTGGGAGATTGCAGCATGGGGTTATTACCAAAATTGCAGCATATCAGTTGTTTAACGACCCCCAACAAAGGGCAGTGATCAACGGATCAAAGATACCCGTTCATCATATAGCTCACATTAAAAAACGCTTGCCGTGTTTCCATGACCAAAAGGACTTTGTTTAAATCAAATTAAACAGTACAATGCATGCAAACAATTTACAGAAATTGTGTGTAAATATCTGAAATAGGTATTCAGGTGTGGCGCCTTCACCTGGCGAACGGCCACAGGTAAAATGTCATCTGGCACGTTTTACCGCCAGGTATCGACAATGTGCCTCGTAAAACCGTTACAATTATATAAGTCTTAACACTTACGGAAATCAATTTTGATTAAGTAACCAATGCATCTTTTACCAAAGTACAAGGTCACATATGGGATGAAAATACAGTAATTTGTTATTTCATGAAAACATTTCATCTCTCTCTCCCTCTTCTCTCTCCTCTCTCTCTCCTCTTCTCTCCTCTCTTCTCCTCCTCTCCCTCTCTCTCTCTCTCTCTCCTTCTCTCTCTCTCTCTCTCTTCTCTCCCTGCTTCTCTCTCTCTCTCTCTCATACATGCTGGTCATTAAACTAAACGAATGAATATACATAAACATATCGGAATTCTACAATAAAATGATAAAGAAAATAAAGATATGAACATTAACAGTTTCAAATACAACTTTGAAAACTTGTAATGAAATAAAACTTTGAAAAAGTTGCAAACTAAAACTTTGATGTAAATAAAAAAAAACACAAAAAGCTAACAAATCTAATTACTGTACCGATTTTTGTATGTAGTTTGACAAAGTTATAAAATATTACATTTCAGGGTTTTTTATTTTAATTATTAATGCCTTAGTAAATCACCAACTTACACCAAATAAAAAGAATGCCAATACGTTAAGCCTAGCTCCTACAATTCTATCCTGAGACGACTACTAAAATTAGAATAAGTATAAATGCCACTTGCCCAGCTAGAGACTAAATAATTATCAAATGTATTACGACATAAAATGTATAAATCAATAAAAAAATCTCTGTTGTAATGAATTGCACTTGAAGAATATAAATTGCACTTGTAATATTATTGCACTAAAACATAGATAATTCAAATATTGGCACATCGTAACATGCACTACATATGATAATTCAAATATTGGCACTTGATTATTGCACTGGTAAATGAAAATACTTTGCAATATCCTCTGTAAAATAAAATACTGAAATAAATATAAATGTTATTTGCCGTAAATAATAAACTATAATGCATTAAAGACAACATAATCGTAAGTTCATTTCAAAATACTCGATAAATCACCGTATTGAGTGATAAATAAATAATACTGTATATACCTTGAAATAGAATATCTTCTCAAAATAAATAAAATACTAGAAAATATATTCTAAAAAATAAAAATGACAAGCAAATCACATACTGTAAGATGAATGGAAAGGCACATATGCAGCGTTCTATCTAAAGATCATTCATAAAAATATACATTTTCTGGCGCGGCGTCGATGCAGTACGCCGGCAAACCAGCACTGTGTGTACATGCACGTTTCTCTTGTACAGCTATAATCATAAGGCAGGAGCGTGAAGAGACGTATGTCGATACATATGCGGGGCACTCAAGAGATTTCGTAGGGCATGTTGGAGAGGATGTCTAAGTACCTCGTACGATAGTTCTCTGTTAGGCACAGAGGACATACAATTGTGTCTGGAGTACCTGGAGTGCCCGTGTATATGCTGAGAGCGAACTCCTCGAGCAAGTGCTTACATACGTACAGTATACCGGAACTCAATCGTGTGCAAAAAAGCTCTCCACAACAGTGTATTCAGGGGAGGACAATCCCGATCAAATAAAGGAGCTACGGGGGGATCTGGTTCCCATACAAAATCGACTCGTCGACGCGCGGGAAATAAGGATATGGTTAAAATTATATATTTTCGTTCAGAACCAAGATCTCTTATGGCGACCTAGACGAGGAATGATCCAATTGTCGTGATGCGTGATATAAGTTAGAATGCGTTGAGGCTACGGTTTGCAATTCGATATTGTCACTGCTGTTCTATGTAACGATAGAGTGTACGACCTTATTATTTGAGAGTTAAAGACCTCGACGGATGTATGTAAGGGTTGCTATACTTAAGGAGTGATAACGGTCGACGTAAGAGCTCTATTCCCATCGTTCTCGTCACTTTAAATACCTTGTCCATCTCTCGATCGCTTCGACGAACTGCCTAAGAACAAAGGTCGTGGGAAGTTAATTCAAGAGGAAACACTGTGCGCTGTCCAATATTCAATAAAGTATCCGTACGCTCATTTGGTTCCCAACTATGAGTTTGATCAGTAGTTCTCGATGTTGAGTATCACATTTGTTCGTCTCGGGAATGCGGCTCCTGCTTATGTCTGATGTTTGTAAGGCAGGTCGTTGGTTTATGCCATACTCCTGTTGAGAGCGCAGGTTGGCGTACGAGTTGAAGAAAGCTTTACCGCATTCTGGACATCGGTATTCCACGTGACCGATACGTGGCCAACATCGATGCTGGGCCAGCTGAAACGCATCCTCGTAAAATTCTTTGCCACAGATTGGCAGATGTTAGTCCTCGATTTGGGTTCTCGACTTATCGATTATCAGACGCCAGCACCTGAGTTGCTTCCTACGAAAGTTGGTTTAAAACGTGCTTGTCAACTGTCACCAAATGGATAAATCACCGTTCCTTCCGTCCTCGTGGAGAAACTGCTTTATAATACTGCCCGAAACTGGGAGAAGTTGTGTCCCTCGTCTAAAATTTATCTTCACGGCCGCTGTTTGGTTTCTTGATAGTCCTTGCTGTTTAATTCGTTTCTTCTTTATTCGGAGCTACTGTTGTTCCAGTGTTTTGGGATACGAATTTTCTCGTATTTGGATGCATTTGACAAACTTAGATGCTCAATAATTTGAAAGTACAGGTTTTTTGCGCTACTCACTGGGCCCGCCTACCGCGATAGGCGGAGAGCACCTGTGGTTTCTCGTTTAGTTGTTATCTACCTCGCACATCTTTTGAGAAAATTGATAGGATTCTGGCGCATGAGCCAAAATCCGGGAGATCCGAATCTTTTAATGTCTCGGCCAGATCCCATGTGCGGCGTCGTCCTCCGACGTCCGTCTCTCCCTGTGGTGCGGCCCTCCGTGGTTAGTCTTTTGACGAGAAGATCCTCGGGGCAGTTGAGAAACTGGGAAGGAAGATCGTACTTCGTCAGTTCTCTGGATTCCAAAGTTACCATCAAAAGTGGATTGCGAAATAAAGTTATCGAAGGGGGAATTTGGTCAAGCTATCTTTTGTCGTAATCAATTCAGAATCTGTTTGCTTGTTCTACGTTCAGTAATGTTAATCTGCACAAAATTCATCGTCACACTGGTTTAAGTTTGACCAAACCGCAGAAATAGCTCACATCGCCTTTTATAGAGCACGCTAGACTAGAGAATTATCCTCTGATATATTTCAGTTCACGCTGACCGCCCTTAGAGAAACCCAGCCAATAAGAGGTACCTCTTCTGTTTTTCAGCGATCGCTTTTCCAAATATCTTGATATATCCAATTTTCTTTGTTAATGGTGCGCACTATCTTTTTTTTTCTCATAACGCACAGTTGGCGCTTATGATTGTTTCACTAGCGTGTTCGTTTTACTGCACAGTGAAACGTGCGACTGATGTGAAGTTATAAAGAGAAGTCAATACAGGAAATCTCTTTAATCAAACAGTTATGAACGGTAAACTTTCTGTTTGGTAGAACTCGGCAAAATGCTTCTACAGATGCAACAAAAATAACCGAGAGATTGACTAATGTGTTTAATGAACTATAACAACAGCAATATCGATATTTGCACTCACGGTTAAAATAAAAAGCCATAGATATTTTGTTCTCAATATACATGTGACATTTTCATCAGTAATGGGTTAATATTTCTGATTTTTAAAAAAAGATTGAAATTGTGTTTATAATACAAAATGGTAGAAGTGCTGAAGAATCATAATGGAAATCAAATATTTTCTTATAATTTCTTCAGACATAAATTTGGCTCTAAATCGCGCGCGCGCTCATTTGCATACAGCTGAGTAGGGCCAATGCTCGCACGCGACACATGTACAGTGCTGTCAAATATCAATTCCTAAAACTTTTTGTTAAAGACTGGATAATAGGTTTCCTTGAAAACTCATAACTTTCCCAATAGAACTTTTTATTTAATCGTGTGAAAGAAAATATATTCTCTGAAATTTCTAAATTGATCGAATTTTGTATGGAGCTTCAACGCTTGGAAGGATTTCACTTTCCAGAAATAACAATTTATTATCTTAATAAATAATACTATTTTTCATAGAAAGCCCCACTATAACCGATTAAGCAACATTTATTGAACGATTTATCATCATTGGTTCTTCCTCTTTAAAAGATTCAATATAATAACATCCAAAACATGCATACTAAAGTAACCACAACTATAAACATTGCATGGGTATGGATTTCATTCACAATTATTGCTAAAATAATATAAAATATCAATTTCTACTTGAAAAAGTGCAAAGCAAACACTTCAGTTAGAAAATTGCATAACGAGTCATGATAGTGTCTAGTCATTTGCCACTGTGTGTTTTGGGGGGAGTTTTTTTTTTAAAGTAATTGAACATGTCAAAAGTCCATCAATATTATTAGTGCCAGTTTGCAGAAGAGTTTTTGCTTTTGCCAACCTGTTGTGGCAGAAAAGGCGCTATCCGTGGTCGATTCCTGAAGGATGGTGATAAAGTTGACTATGTAATAGTGTATCACGCATTTACATCTTCCTCCAGCCTGCTGGCCTGCGGCTACTTCTTTGATGATTTCTGATAAAAATCAAACGGCGATATTTTAATTATTTTACGAACGTTATTCAAAATAGGTGAAATTACGCCATTATCTCCCTGGTACAATTCACAATTAATATTTATTTAGTAAAATTGAATTCCTTCTGCTTAAGCAGCACTTACTGTGAATGTGAAATATCGCTTTTTTTTAACCTTTTTGAGTGTTAGCTATATTGAACTTTTTAAAACTTTATAGGCATGGTTGGTGGAATCACTTCAATAAGGATAGAATCCACTTGAGTATTTGCGATATAAAAGACATAAAGGAAAGGGTGAATATGAGATAAAGAGATTACCCGACGGATGACATTTACCCCATCCAGAACTCGCAGACGACACAAATCCCGCAAGCACGCCACAGATGTCGACCGACTGTGTCTCTTTCAAATTTTCTCCGCCCACACATAGACGTGGGGTACAATAGCGTTGTTGGTTCACACCAGGACCATGCAAAATAAGCGATACAACCCTGTTCTCTAAAAAATAATACATATAAATTGGCGGCAGACTAAGCGGATCCAGAGTAAAAGCCATACCGAACACTTCAGGAATTATGAATTGGGAATCAAAGCCTACTAATGCATCAAAATTTCTTTGATTTGAACCCAAGATTACAACTCAACAAAATTGACACGGTTAGCGGTTCAATAAAACAAAGTCATTAAAACATCTCAAATCTCAACAAAAGTGAAAATAAATCAAAAGCCGACCGTGTTGAATTTTGTTAGTTCAACAAAAAGCATGCTGAGGTTTAGCTGCATTCAAACGAATAGAGCACAAATGCCGAATTTTTAATACGGAAAACTCACAAGAATTATCATAGAGAATGAAGATTGGAATTTTAAAAATATTACCATCTGCTCATAATTTTAATAGGCATCCGAGCCAGAA
>CAJDSM010022275.1:17729-42237 GCA_903981925.1 Ostrea lurida
TATATCTACTTCAGAGTACTTGTGTGGGCAATCAGAGTGGTTTCTAACACAATATATATCTTGTTTCCCAACAACAAGAAACTTGTATTTTTGGTTACCTTTACAAATAATTTTTCCTAAAATTACAAAGTTCACACGTAAAAATTGAATAAATTTAACACAAAAGGTTTACTCCAGTAATACATTTTTTTTATTAATCTAACTCTAATTTGCCAATACACAGGACATAATAACAAAAAAATGGTATTCATCCTCGATTTCATTGAAAAAAGTGAACTGAGCAGAAGAATTTTAAAGATTTGCTTCCAATGGCCACCCTTTATGATTTATCTCTACAAATTAGTAGAAACCCAAAATCATGGAACATATTCAAAATACATACAATGCATTTGGATGTTTCTGCAAAACCCCAGATTTGTATTTTTACCCCGGTCAAACGAGACCAGAGATGCCAAAGACCATCATCGACAGACATCTTTACCAGGTAACTGAGGTTGTCGTCATCTACGTGGAATCCCGGTTTAGAATAGGTCCTCAGTATCCCTTGCTTGTCGTATAAGGTGACTAAATGGAGCGGTCCTTCGGATCAGGATAAAAAAAAACCCGAGGTCCCATGTCACAGCAGGTGTGGCACGATAAAGTTCCCTCCCTGCTCAAAGGCCATAAGCACCGAGCAAAGGCCTATACTTGGAGCCCTTCACCGGCAATGGTAACTTCTCCATATGAGTGAACTATTCTCAAGAGGGACGTAAAACAATGCATGTACAATCATTCAATACACATATGCTAATTAAGAATTTTCTTTATCTGTATCTTAATTTTGTATGGGATTCATTTTAACTAATGGACTTTCCTAAGAATCAGTATTTTGTAAAGATTTCGAATCTCATAAGATTTTTATTTTAAAAAGTTTCTTAAACTTGAATCTCTTGTACGAATTTTTTTTTTTTTTTTTTTTTTTTTTTTGGTATATTGCTAAATGTATAGACGTGACTATTATTGCCTGTCAAAACGGGCTGCAAAATTTAGGTCTATGCTCGGCACTCAGGTCCTTTGAGCAGGAAGGGATCTTTATCGTACCACACCCGCTGTGACACGGTTTTTGCGGTCTCATCCGAAGGACCGCCCCATTTAGTCGCCTCTTACGACAAGAAACGTACCGAGGATCTATATTAACCCGGATTTTATTTTTCAATAAACCTTTTAAGATGAGAGTTATTTGTAGATTGTAATCCGTCATTTGACACCTTTGTTGAGACTACATGTATATCGGTATAAGTGATTTTAGATTTAGAGTCACAATAATTTCATTAGTAATCTTACTTATGTAAAACTGAAATTCGAACTTTGAAAGCTCACAGCACACTAGTGATATGATCTGATAAAATGTAATTTTGACTGTTTTACTGTAGTTTTATGATCCCGGGCAAGTTCGTTTTGCAAAGTATTATGCATTATTGAAAAGTTGGGCAAGTTACCATATCTCCACCGTGTTGCGATGGTAAATTATCATTTGCTTTGATTTGGAGAAATCTATTAATTGTTTCTACCACTGAATTTCCCCCCAAAATAATTAAGTCTTTTTACAAACATTTCGACATCATTTAAGTTGATATCATCAAATGAGATTTGCCTCGGTCGATAATAATATGAAAGATGTTCCTTTTTATTTCTTTATTCTTTGCTCAGATTCAACAATGCGAAAACATGATTACACTGTCACAATATTGAATGGTTGTTTAATGGAATAACATCAATATTGAGAAGATCATCACATTAATCCGAGTTTTCAATGAAAAGGGACTTTAAATGTTTAGAGGTAGTGTAATCTAAATCCCGACAGCTAGTTTAGTTTAAATGTCGTTTTTTGTGAATCATTATTTGAATCAATGGCTTTGTAATGATTCATTTGTGTGTTGTATTTCGTAAAGCACATTTTCTGTCATTTACATTGATAATACAAAAATATTCACATCAACATGCAGAGGTATTCTTTTTCAGATACCCCAAACACAGCACACGCTGTGTGGACAAAAATATGTGATTTAGAGTCTGGGTTTCCATAATTTTTCTTTATTAAATATTTTAAAACACTTGAGAAATAAATTTCGTTATCGAAACTATATGAAGTGTGATATACAGTATGCAATCGGATCATTTTCGGTTACGGGAATAGCCGAGTAGTTACGATTAATACTGTATGAAGTGTTTTAGCGCTTCAGGAAAAGTAGTCCGCCGTAAAATGTCGCAGTTAATAATACCCTCATATATTTTCAAAAACGAAGTTTAATTTCGTATATTCACATTAATTCTACTTTCATTTCGATCTGTGGGAATTCCCAGTCAATGAACAGGCATACTATTTTTATCAAGATTCATACTCGCACTATCCACACCATGAGAAAAACGTTACAATTTGTACGTGTCACTGAGACAGGAAAGCGATCCTCAGGATAATTACAATATTTCCAAAAACATATTCACTACAACCGCCGCCATGCAAAAAAGCATACAAAACTCGCAATTCAGATGATAAATTCCCGGAAAGACATTTTGATTACTTGCAATATCAATAATTAGGAATGATTTAAGAAATCAGTCTAATAGTTAGTTTTTTTATGATTGAATTATCAAATAAAAATTGGACGGAAAACTACATCAGTGCCTGGATCCCGTGATTCCACGTCCTTATAGATACGAGTTCCCTGTAACGCGTGTATCCAACCGGAACCGGAAGTGGGTATAGATAAAGCTGAACGTGGCACAAGTAGAATATAAATGGATGTACCCTGTTAGAAAACGAGGATACATCTCAATGAAATGGGGGAAATTATTATAAATAAGCTAGGATATTGATCTTTCGGAAATCTTTTAAAGATCTAAGACTGAACATAGAAATATTTACTATTTATCAAATAAATATGTACAGTAGTTCATCTTAAAAAAGAACGGATAGTTGTGCGGAGAATATTCCTGGTTTGTAGACGCTGTACGTCTGAGATGAGGGTATCTATAGGTGTTGACGTGTGATCATTTCCTCTGATATGAAATGCAATTGTTCTCATGAAAAATAAATGAATTAGGCTGTCTGAAAGTGATACTTTGTATTACTATATAATCCTTCTCCAATAGATAACAGAAAAATACTGTTTATCCATTAAATTATTGTAACATTAGAGGGATTAGGGATACCTAAAATTAACATGGGGGATTTAGGGAAAACCAAATATTGAACACATAAATATTGAACTCTCGAACGCGAACTCTCTCTCTCTCTCTCTCTCTCTCTCTCTCTCGATCTCGATCTCGATCTCGAGCCAAAAGGTTTAGGTGGAATTGAGAAGACACAGTATTTTGAAGAGAAAACCCTAATTAGTTCAAGGGCCGTAGCTCCTTTAAAAAAAAACACTGGACAACATTCCCCTTGTAATATATGCACATCTCCACATTGTGATCTTTCTTTGTACCAAGTTTCATCAAATTTCCCCAAAGGTTTAGGAGGGGTTTCGAAGACAAAGTGAAAGGGGCAGACGGACGACAGCGGTATAGCATAATACGCCCGTATAAAACTTTAATATGTTACAGTGTAGTATGTTAATTTACAATATTTACATCTCCAATGTTTGTACCTTCGATATTTCATCAAGAATGTAAACGAATTGCGCATGCACCTCGATAAAATATAGTAAGACATTTTTTACGGCTGAGAATAAGATTAAAACGTGCATGTTAATATAAATGTAAATACGTGAAGGTATGAACAGCAATATGCTTCAAGCCAGTGTACATTTTATGAAGCGCTAAGGCTTTTCAAGAAGTATTCTGGCGTTGTAATTCATGCCGTAAATGAAATTCATTTCTTACTTTACGCGTCTGATAATAATATAATAGGACTGACAGGTGTTATGTTTATGCAGTGCATGATTAAACAGCTTATTTAGCTACACACTTCTTATAAGATAACCGCCACCGCAGAGGTTCTTTTTATGAAATGTATGCATGCAATAAATTCAACTCGTTTCTAAAATGTATACCTTCACTTTTTTATGGAATACGATACCCTGCTCTGATAAACAGCGTGGGTATATTGTAACTAGAGAGGTATGCCATTGATATTATATGTATTTTACATACCTAGATCTCAACAACGGGGAGGGAGTGTAGATTTCTAAACCCTCTGTTAAAGGGACTGATTCAAGGTTTTTATTTTTAAAATTGTATTTCATTGTTGATGTTACAAATTAAAAATATAACTCATTCAAAGTTGACAACCAAAATTTGGACCTTTTGTATGATGTAAACAAAGACTCGAGTCATTGTATGTTTACGAACAAGCCGGTGAAATATTAGTTTCGTAATTTAGGCATCTTGATTTTTCAATGTCACAAATTTACCTTTAAAATGGCACATTTTACCTAAAGAATACATGTACTTGAAACGCGCTAAACATGCTAAACTTAGACCGTTAACCATACGTTTTAAAACTGAAATAACATACCGCCACTTTTGTTCTAATTTGTTTACACAACAAAGAATAAACTATCTATATGAGCATATGTCATGATGTAGAACACAATAGACTGTAGATTAGTGAAGGAGAAAATTTTGGCGAAAATTGTGAATCAGTCCCTTTGATATTAATGATAATTGTTGCAAATTGTAAGCTGAAGTGAACTTTATATTTCTAAAATACACACTTAATAATTGATTCCTTTTATAATAAGAATTTATCGATATGTAAACTCTGGATACTCTACTCATAAACCGAATAAAAGCGTGAAGCACTTAAACATGTATATTAAGTTTGTGGGTAAGACTATATATCCAGTTTACACATCGATAACTTCTTGATTCTTATAATTTCAATTTGTTCGCCGTTTTAATATACATGTATGTGTCATATTTACGGATTTATAATAATATTGATACATGTATGTAATTTTTCGTTCAACTTTAATTTTGTCCAATCAAAAAAAGTTGTAAAATATTACAAAGAGAAGGGTCTCTATAAAAGGTTAGTCAAAGGTCGCCTTCGCCTCCCCCTCCTCAAGTGTGGCAAAGCCCCTTCCGGGCAGTCCGCACTATAAAATAAGTCTTAGTCAGTCAGCCCTTCCCCTCCACACAGATACATGTATTATCACTGGGCTGGCGGGCGCAAACACAAAGACCGATCTGTCTTAATTCGTGTTATTAATTAAATCAGATGATTCCACATCGTTCTGTCGGTATATTCGACTATAACCTGCATTTGGTCCTAATAATATTACCACTTAATGCGGGGAAAAAATGGCCAAGAGTAACATTTTAATTTTGCTAAGCGTCAGTTTTAAGGATGCTAGCGATGTTGTAAAAGAAATATTCTCTGTGATCTTGTACAAATATTCTTTTAATTACATTTTCTGGCCATTAAACCTATGACCATTTTCATTCTCGATGTCATTTTCCGCTCAGCACCACGACAATAAAACGAATCCTCATGGTGAAATAATACCGCGCAGAAATTGATCCTCCGGGTTGTTTGCTAAAAACTTCTTAGAGCCTAGGGGTTTTACTATTGTACAAAAAACAGTATTAGCAATTGGGTTGTAATGCTTCTAATCAAACCCATTAGGACAATTATCAAACAATGCCACGGCAGTGATGATGACAGACTCGCGACGAATTCGAGTCGAACTAAGTAGGAAGTGTCGGGTAATGGATTGCAGCGGTCTTAATTTATCACAGTCTGATGATCGGAATTTGACTACTAAAATACGTTTAAATAGCCTTTGTTGACTAAGGTAGATCGATTTATATGATTTTATGCAGTTAATTAGTCTTGATATTGCTTGATAAGCGTCAAAAACTGGCCGGCGGAAATGCGTTCCGCGTGATAACGTTCGAGTCCGATATTCCGTGTTTTTTAAGATCCTGAAATCCGAAACGATCAGCATTCCTTCGGATTTCTACTTCTTGTTTACCTTTCAGTGTGATTAATATTCTGTCCCTTATCAATCTTCAGCCCCCACTTCAGTGTTACTATCATGGTTAGTGAACTGCTGAAGCACAATATTGTAGGTGTTACTATCGGTTATAGTGGTAAATATGTTATCAGCAGTCCGTGAGAAGGATTTCAATGGGGGCTTTGAAAGGGACTTTCATTAATCATATTTGGCAGATTATGCTAATGCTCAAGTCAGTAGCTTTAACTTATCACTTTTTGTTTACATATTGATTTTTGAGATCGATACCTGATTCATCTACCATTACTCGTAAATGTTCCCTACATTGTGCGTTTGCATAAATCCCGATATTCTATTGTACGGTTCCCAATCTTACCTCTATATATATATATATTATAGTGATATACTATATATATATATATAATATATATAATATATATATATATATATTATTATATATATATATATATATATATATATTACTATAACAGTTCTTAGGGCACTTGTCCGATAACCTGGCGCGGTGCCAATTACATTTTACCTGCTTGCCGTTCGCCAGGTGAACAGCGCCACCACGCTGATACTGCCTATGTTCCATAGATATACTATATATATAATAGATATTATATATATATATAACCTAAAATACCATATATATATGTGTAAATAATACTCAAATATATAACAGTAATAGTATATGGTTGTAAATAAATAATGTGGACATCTTCACACTCCAAATTTTTTCCTATATATCATACTTATATATATACTACTATATATATCAATATATATATATATATCAATAATATATAGTATATAGTATATATATATATATACTGATACTATATTATATATAAAATACACCAAAAAAGGACGGACGGAAGGAACTAACCAGCGTGCAGCTGCCCCCTACATCCCCGTACAGATAGGGTACATGTCTGCCTTATGGCCGTCTTTCTTTGTGCGGGGATCTGTCAAAATTCTAGCGGGACCCAGGTGTAAATTCAGTTATTCATCACTGACAATGCGTCGCAATAGTATCGGGGCCATGATCTGGGAATTGCAGCATGGGGGTTATTACCAAAATTGCAGCATACAGTGTTAACGACCCCCAACAAAGGCAGTGATCAACGGATCAAAGATACCGTTCATCATAAGCTCACTTAAAACGCTTGCCGTGTTCCAGACCAAGGACTTTGTTTAAATCAAATTAAACAGTACATGCCTGCAAACATTTACAGAAATTGTGTGTAAATAATCTGAAATAGGAGTTCAGGTGTGGCGCTTCACCTGGCGAACGGCACAGGTAAAATGTCAATCTGGCACGCGCCAGGTATCGACAAGTGCCCTAAAACTGTTACAATTATAAAGTCATTACACTTACGGAAATCAATCTTTATTAAGTAAAAAAAAACCCAAACCCGGCCAATTTTTTTTTTCTTCTTTTTTTTTAAACAAAAAAAAGGTAACCAAAAGCGGTCACAATGGGCGAATTGTTCCTGACAAAATACAGTATGTTATTCATAAACACCATTTCCTCCCTCGTCTTCCTCTCTCTCTCTCTCTCTCGTCTCTCTCTCTCTCTCTCTCTCTCCCTCTGCTCTCTCTCTCTCTCTCTCTCTCTCTCTCATACATGCTGGTCATAAACTAAAGAATGAATAACATAAACATATCGGAATTCTAAATAAAATGATAAAGAAAATAAAGATAAACATAACAGTTTAAACAACTTTGAAAACTTGTAATGAAATAAAACTTTGAAAAGTTGCAAACTAAAAACATTTGATGTAAATAAAAAATACAACACAAAAAGCTACAAATCTAATTACTGTACAGATTTTGTATGTAAGTTTGACAAAGATTATACTATGTTAAAATTTCAGGTTTTTTTTTAAATTATTAATGTTTAGGGAATCCAAAACTTACACCAAAAAAGAATGCCAATACTAAACTAGTCCTAAATTCTACTCCTAGACGACTATATAAATAGAATAAGTTAAATTGCACTTGCCCAGCCTAGACAAATAAATAATTATCACAATGTATTACGACATAAAATGTATAAAAATCAATAAAATAAATCTCTGTTGTAATATTGCACTTGAAGATATATTGCACTTGTAATATTATTGCACTAAAACATAGATAATTCAAATATTGCACATGTAACAGTGCACTAACATATCGATAATTCAAATATTGCACTTGATTATTGCACTGTAATGAAAATACTATTGCACATATCCTCTTTGTAAAAATAAAATATCTGAAATAAATATAATGATTATTGCCGTAAATAATAAAATAATGCATTAAAACAACATAATCGTAAGTTCATTTAAAATACTCGATAATCACGTATGGAGTGATAAATAAATAATAAACTGTATATAATAATACTCCTGAAATAAATATCTTCTCAAAATAAAATAAAATAAAAATATATCTAAAAAATAAAATGACAAGCAATCACACATGTAAATATGAATGGAAAGGCACATATGCACGTTCATATCTAAAAGATCATCATAAAAATATACATTTCTTCTGGCAGTCAGGCACACACGGTGTGTAAGGCACCGTTCTCTACACGTCTACATATGGCGGGGGAGGGTGGAGGGCATTTGGAGCAGGATGACCTGTCGATTCTCGGATGGGTGACATTTGTTAATGTGTCTGGTCAATCCGGGAGAACTGCTGAACGAACTCTCGCAGTGCTTACATACGTACATATCCGGAACTCTCGTCTGCAAACTCTCAAAGGTATTCAGGGGAGACACCATCTCGCGACGCGCGGAATCACGGTTTGACAATTCGTTCAAATTGCTGATGCGTAGAATTTCTTGTCGTGTTGAATTGTCGTTGCGCGCAATTTTCGTGGAGTCACTGTGGGTTTGACGATGTTTTCTCAAATAAGCTTGTCGACGAAATTTCTTTCCACATGTTTCACATTTATACTGTCCTTCGTCGTTGGAAATGCTGAGATCGGTCGGGATCAAGAACATTGCGTTGTCAATTTTTGCCTCATTTTGGTTCCCAATATTTTCAGTATTCTGGTTTGAGGGGAGAATTTTGGCGGGAGCGCTCTGCTTGTTGATGTTTGTAGCAGGTCGTGGTTTATGCCATCTCCTGTGAGACGCAAGGTTGGCAGGACAGTTGAAAACTTTACCGCATTCTGGACATCGGTATTCCACGTGGACGATACGGGAACATCGATGCTGGGCCAGCTGAAACGCATCCTCGTAAAATTCTTTGCACAGTTGGCAGATGTAGTCGCCGATTTTGTTCTCGATCTTTTCGATCTCAGCACGAGCCTCTGGAGTTGCTTCTACGAAGTTGTACGTGCTGTCAATGTCACCATGGTAAATCACCGTTCCTTCCTCCTCTGGAGAAACATGCTTTATAATACAGCCCGAAACTGGAGAAGTTGTGTCCTCGTCAAAATTTATCTTCCGAGCCGCTTTTGGTTTCTTGATAGTCTTGCTTTTAATTTCGTTTCTTCTTTTATTCGGGCTACTTTGTTCCAGTGGTTTTGGGGACGATTTCTCGGTATTTGGAGATTTGACACTTAGCTGCTCAAAATTTGAAAAGTACAGTTGTTGCGTACTCACTGATAGGGGAGAGCACTGTGGTTTCTCGTAGTTGTTATTCTCCACATCTTTTGAGAAATTGATAGGACTGGCGCAATACCCAGAATCCGGAGATCCGAATCTTTTAATGTCCGGTTCCAGATCCAGGCGGTCGTCCTCCGAGGTCCGTCTCTCCCTGTAGGA
Organism: Ostrea lurida; assembly: GCA_903981925.1. Taxonomy (NCBI): domain Eukaryota; kingdom Metazoa; phylum Mollusca; class Bivalvia; order Ostreida; family Ostreidae; genus Ostrea; species Ostrea lurida. Next base: position 27,445 of record CAJDSM010022275.1, read on the forward strand.
TGCGGCTCCTCCGTGGTTAGTCCTTTTGACGAGAAATCCTCGGGGCATGTTGAGAAACTGGGAAGGAAGATAGTACTTCTCAGTTCTCTGGATTCCAAAGTTACCATCAAAAGTGGATTTGCGAAAAAACAGTTATCGAAAGGGGGATTTGGTCAAGCTATCTTTGTCGTATCAAATTCAGAATCTTGTTTGCTTTGTTCTCACGTTCAGTAATGTTAATCACAAAAGTTCATCTCAGCCTGTATAGTTATTGACCAAACCCGCAGAAATAGCATCACATCGCCTTTTATAGGCACGCTAAGACTGAGAGAATTTCTCTGAATATTCATTCACGAGACACGCCCCCTTAGAGAACCCAGCCAGTAAGAGGTACCCTCTTTGTTTTTCAGCGATCGCTTTTCGCAAATTCTGATACCAATTTTCTTTGTTAATGGTGCGCACTTTTTTTTTCTCATAACGCACTAGTTGGCGCTTATGATTGTTCACTAGCGTGTTCGTTTTACTTGCACAGGTGAAACGGCGATGATTGAAGTTATAAAAGAATCAATACAGGGAATCTCTTTAATCAAAACAGTTATGAACGGTAAACTTTTTCTGTTTGTAGAACTCGGCAAAATTCTTCTACAGAGTGCAGACAATCAATAACGAGTAGATTGACTAAATGTCGTTTAATGATATCAACAACACGCAATATCGATATTTGCACTCACGGTTAAAATAAAAACCATAGATATTTTGTTCTCAAAATTATACATGTGACATTTCATCAGTATGGGTTAATATTCTGAATTTTTAAAAAAAGAATTGAAATTGTTTTATGAATACAAAATGGTAGAAGTGCTGAAGAATCATGATGGAAATCAATAGTTTCTTATAATTTCTTCAGAATAAAGTTTGGCTCTAAAATCGCGCGCGCGCTCATTTGCATACAGCTGAGTAGGGCCAATGCTCGCACGCGACACATTGTACAGGCTGTCAAATATCAATTCCTAAAACTTTTGTTAAAGACTGATTATATAAAAAAAGGTTCCTTGAAAACTCATAACTTTTCCACAATAGAATTTTATTAATCGGTGTGGAAAGAAAATAAATTACTGAAATTTCTAAATTGATCGAATTTTGTATGGAGCTCAACTGCTTGGAAGGATTTTCACTTTCAGAAATAATCAATTTATATTTATAAATAATTATATTTTCATAGAAAGCCCCACTATAACCATAAGCAACATTTATTGAAAGATTTATCATCATTGGTTTTTCCTCTTTAAAGATTTCAATATCAATAACATTCCAAAATCATGCTATACCTAAAGTAAACCACAAACTATAAACATTGATGGGATGGATTTCACAATTATTGCTAAAATAAAATCATAAATATCAAATTTCTACTTGAAAAGTGCAAAGCAAACAATTCAGGTAGAAAATTGCATAACGATTCATGAAGATGTCTAGTCCAGTTTGCACTGTGTTTTTTGGGGGGGAAATTTTTTTTTTTAAGTATTGAACATGTCAAAGTCCATCAATATTTTATTAGTGCCGTTTGCAGAAGAGGTTTTTGCTTTGCCACCTGTTGTGGCAGAAAAGGGCGCTATCCGGGGATCGATTCCTGAAGGGTGGGTGATAAAGTTGACTATGTATAGTGTACACTGCCATTTACCTCTTCCTGCCAGCCGCTCGCTGCGGCTACCATCTTTGATGATTTCTGATAAAAATCAAACGGCGATATTTAATTATTTACGACGTTTTCAATAGGTGAAATATGGTCATTATCTTCCTGGTACAATTCACAATTAATATTTCATTTAGTAAATTGAATTACCTCTGCTAAGCAGCATTTATGTGATGTGGAATATCGCTTTTTTTTAACTTTTGAGGTTATGCTATATTGAACTTTTTTAATTTATAGGCATGTTGGTGGAATCACTTCATAAGGATGAGATTCCACTTGAGTAATTTGCGATATTAAAAAAAGACATAAAGAGAAAAGGTGAATATGAGATAAAAGAAGATTTATCCCGACGAGGACAGTTACCCCATCCAGAACTCGCAGACGACACAAAATCCCGAAGCACGCGACAGATGTCGACCGCACGTGTCTCTTTCAAACTTTTCTCCCAGCCACAAAATAGACTGGGGTACATAGCTGTTGTTGGTTCACACCAGGACCAGGCAAAATAAAGCGATACCCTGTTCTCAAAAAATATACATATAATTGCGGCAGACTAAGCGGTACCAGAGTAGCCATTACCGAACACTTCAGGAATTTATGATTGGGAACAAAGCTATAATGCACAAAATTTGTTTGATTTGAACACCAAAGATTACAATCCATCAACAATATTGACACGGTTAGCGGTACAAAACAAAGTCATTAAACATCTCAACAAAAAAGTGAAAATAAACTCAAAGCCGACAGCTGTTGACTTTTGTTATTCAACAAAAAGCATGCGAGGTTTAGTGCTTCAAACGAATAGAGCAACAAAAATCCGAATTTTATACTGGAAACTCACAGAATTTATCATAATGAATGATTGGATTTTTTAAAATATTAACTCTGCTCATAATTTTAATTAGGCATCCGGGGAAAAATTACATGGTTAATTAAAAAAATCATAGTTTTTATTAAATACGCTACTTGTTGTAATAAATGTTGCAAGTTTACATGCCCGTGCATATAATACATGCTTGTCTTGAAACTTATAATGTATCCATACAATTAATCTTTTGATTTTTAACTTTTAATTTTAAGTTTCATATAATGGACTTTCTATGAGAAAAATGTTATCCTGTCGCTCTGAAAAACAAAGAGATAAAGGGTTCGATGACAATTTCACAATTACGTAAATATCGATACGTGTTACTTTTGACCGATCAAAGTCTTACAAATGTTTTCCAGGTTCCGGTGCAACAGTTGTTGAACGTAGCTTCCGCAACATCTGGGGAATTGAAAGCAAAGAAACTAGCAGCTACCGACAGCTTCCGCTAATAAAGACATGTCTTTGAAAAAACTATAGATGTTTTTCCCCGTTGTATCATTCCAATTCTCTAGGAGAAAAAAAATAAATATTTCTCATGATAAATCCTCCCTAACGCACTCGTAAAATACCCTAGTGATTTATCGGATCGAATCGATTTTAACTTGTACCGAGACTGATTAAATACTAACACAAGTACTGGATTGTCATTAGTCACCTCCGTGTGCTCTCAGTAATCAGAGTCATTGCCAAACTGACAGGATTTCTTCATCTCAACGGCCAAGTAGCGTTCTATGATTTGTTGCAAATTCCGCCGCGGGTGTCAGAAACAGGCAAATATTTGTAGTGATTCTCGCGCTTCGAGATTTCATTTTCAATCTCTGTTTCCTGGCAGTCCTCTAAGTGAGGACAGACTCGGTCGGAGCGGAACTTCATCCATTGGAAGGCAATGGAGAAAGAGAACGCATGTCAGTTTTATTGCCGCGCATTTAATGTATGTCTTGAAGCTGAACCAAGTTTGGAGGAAATTAACTTTCTGTTTATAAATTGAAATGACAAAACAACACAAATAGACACGTAGTAGAATAATATCTGTCTATGTGTATATTAGATCTATATGTATAACAAATATCATTATAGGGCCTTCGTTAGTCATTTGATAACTAAATTTTTGTTTTGACTTAGTGAAAATCGACTTTTACATAAAGTGCTCAACAAAAACTGACACCCTGTACCTGTATTCTTCAAATATTTCTTAAATACTAAAATATTATCATCATTAAAAATCCTTGTAAACTGCCACATTGGATTTATGTGTTTGTTCATTCTCTTTAAATTTAATGGTTTCTAATAGTAAAAATGTGGTGAAAGAATACGATGGAATGACAATGATGTAAAAAAGAAAGAAAAAAAAAAGAAAGAAAAAAATAAAAAATAGAGAGAGAGATGTTAATTGTAAACAGAAATGGGGACAAAGAAGGAAAATTGGATCGTAAATAATGATATTTTCTCTTTTTTCTTTCAAAGAATTAAAAGCTCTAAGGACACCAGTGGTTCTATTCAGAATCCAGACACTTGAATATTTTTATTTGGAGATTACTACGGTTATATAAAAACCAGATTGAATAAGATTTTCAGACGAACAGTATTGTGCCTAATTTGGCATCACCTGCCTTCTCATTATGCGCGCGTGCAGGAGGCGGTTAGTTCTATACTGGAGATGAAATTCGGGGCAGGTGTTTTCTGGCGGAGGGATACGGTGTGTGGCGCGCATGCCCGCGTTTCGCTATTAGACTACTAGAGCTTATTGGAATTTAATGAAGCGGGGAACTAACAAAAAAGATCATATAAGAACACTGAATAAAGAAGAAAAAATTGTACGCTATTTTATTCCGCTTCGATAGCTGTCGCAAAATGCTGCGATGCCTAATTAACAATATATTTTGCTTTAACGAGAATTTACATATGTAATTTGATTAATCTGGTCGCATGACTGACACGCTTTCGCATGAAAAGAAATGAGTTTCAATTTTGGAGTCGGATAATTTTCCCACATGAGAAATAATTTCTACAAACGTACACACAGGTTTTATACAAACTGTTTTTTATTCTACTTTCTTGTTCAAATATGAAGACGCGTGCATCGGCTCGCACTTTCATATTGTGAAGAAAAAAATCAATTTAATATTCCAGTAATTTTGTCTTTCATCATGTACCGCGTTTGTTCCTGGTCGGTATCAGTATTTGGAGAGACCTGCGCGCCTCTCAACAGACTACCGGCACGACAAGGACTTTCCCAGGAGAGGAATTCTTTGTCATGAAAATTTTCACAGAGGTTTGTGTTATACATTTAATTAAGACTCGTTAGAGATGAGATCGCTCTCCACAAAGTAACATCCCCCGATTACCCAGGAAAACCAAACACCATTCCTAACACCTCGCACAATGGTTCCCAGCACGCACTTCTAATTCCCTGTCTCTCTTTGTTTCAGAATGGTCTCACTTTTAAAGTGCTTCCGAAAGTTTTGTCCTGATAAATCTCATTAGTTAAATATGCATATACCCGTGGATGAATTGCTTAGTGCAACATACAAATCTCGCAAAATATACATGCATATGCACAATCTTAAGAAAATTTGAAGGGGTTCCTGATTCATTTTCCTCTAAGATATATATTTTTATCGAATTGCTTAGTGCAACATACAAATACATGCATTGCAATCAAAAAAAAAAATTAAGGGGTTCTCTGATTCATTTTCCTCTAAGAGATTATTTTTATCGATAAATTTTGTAAAAAAAAATAAATAATAAATAAATTAAAAAAAATAAATAAATAAAAATTATCTATAAAAGACTTTCAAATTTCAAGTAATTCAAAATTTTCTCCTGCGTGTTTAAGATCATCACAACTGAAAAATACCATTTCAACCTTTCTTCTTGTGGAAGAAAAAGATTTGCATTATGATATCTAAGTGATGAAACATAATCATAAAAAGACGCTTAAAGACCAATTATTGAAGACGTGTGATCGTCCATCATCATTTTAGCTTCTACAGGGTTGACTCAAAGTTTTCTTTAATAACTATCATACTAGATGATGATCTTTGTTTGAGGTTACTAAATAGCGGTAGAAGAGCCGGGGATACAGAGATACCGAACTATGATCTTCTCATCTAATCAGACATCTGCCCTATCACAAGAAATGGCGCGAGCTTCAAACCCCCCTCTATCGATCGAACGTGCAGGTGCGGACGCGTGCAATATGAATCGCGTGCGCCCATTGTCTGCCATATTCTCTTTTGTTTAGCAGAACTTGGTTTGAGGCAGATGTCGAGGAAAAACAAAAGACTCCTTCCAGTAAATTACCAGACTTTGAAGGAATTCTTTGATTTAAAGAAACATTTTCTATTTTCCGTCATTTCGTCAATCGATTTTCTTCCCTAATTTTAGACTTCGTTACAGAAATATCCGATTTTGTGCTAAAATCAACTGTCGCTAGAAGCAGGAATTGTGAATTAAATTTGATTATTTCACAAAAGTACAAATATATAAAAATAAATAGCGTATCGGTATTTTTACAGCTACATTGCAAGCTACTTATTTATAAGAAAATATTTTATTTTGAAAACAATATTTCCCTTCCGTGTATAAAATATGACTGTTTATTAACAATATAGTGCTGATAGCCGTATAGCAATAGAATATGTATGCATATATTACTTACATTTATTTCTATTATTGAACTGGGTTATAAATAGTGGGAATAATTTTTCTTTATAATTTAAAAAATTATGCGAAATATTTCATGTAATTTTTTCCCCATAAAAATTAAACCAACATAGATAATTTCGTATAAATGGCAGCCTCGTGCAATACTATAATCTTAGTATTTGCACCCACCCAGTAAATTAAAAATATTGAAACAAGACATCCGAGCCATATGTTTTACATTCAAACTAATAAAATTCCAAGTGCAAAGCGAAGAATCTATTTTCCGCAATGATACGAGATATCCACAACGGTCCGATATGAAAACAAATTAATGTACTTTTTTCGGATTTAAAGTTAAAGAATCTGTGATGTAATACAGGGCTGTCTTTGTGCTGTACCGGGAATAGAGATCGATAGAACTCTATGCGTAATGCTACACCTGCCCTCGGTTACTTCGTTATGGGTAAAGTCCATAGCGTCCCTTCCACGGCATCTGTCCAAATACCGATGACAAGGGGGAGCGCGCGCGCGCTTTTCCAGTTTTAATAATTTGACATGTAATTTATAAGAAATTACAATGGATACAACGAGGCTTAATGGGCATCAAGGTTATTCTGGTCGTTTTAAAATTCGAGGATTTCTACTAGACGACATGATTAATGTTATTTTTGCAAAAGTAGAAAGAAAGAAAGAAAAATGAAATATACAGCCGTCTCGTTTATTTATTTAGTTTTATTATTTTCCCCTCCATGATGATTGCTAACAGTTCGGTACGACTATCCTCTCATCAGAGTAAAGTGACCTTACTTCAACTTTTACCTACATTAATTTTTTTTTTTTTTTTTTTTTTTTTGTTTTTTTTGTTTTTGTTTTTTTTTTTTTCGTTGTTTTTTTTTTTTTATTTTTTTTTTTTTTTTTTTTTTGGGTTTTTTGTCTGGATGTTTTTGGTTGTTTTTTTTTAATTTGTTGTTGGTTTAAGAAATTTACAAACTATAATCTGCGGGGATTTGTTAAATCTTGGATCGGTTATGGGGTCCGCGTTGATACGGTCTTATTCCAAATCAATGAATCTCTTCTCTTCTCTCTCTCCTCTCTCTCTCTCTCTCTCTCTCTCTCTCTCTCTCTCCTTCCTTTTGATACATCAAAATTTGATTTAAAATTTAAAGTCTTCTTTTTGTTTCATGGAATCGGAAAATGACCGTTTTCTAGATTTCTACAGATCCAGTTATTTTATCAAAGTGTAAGTTTTTACTGCACCACCACATACTGAATTAGCTGAGACGGAGGTTTAATAACTTTCTCCAAACCTGGAGAATTAGCAGCAGCTTACGGGATTTTGATGGACTGGCTGAGAGATTTCTCTCGATTCATAAAACCCCTCTAAGTGTGGTAAATTAATCAGATTTAATTCATGTCCAGTTTTGTAGCTCTAATTTTCATGAAGACTCGCCAATGAACTCGGTGGTTTGTTTGATTATTTTTGCTGAAATAGTATGATAGCGGGGGACGTTTCCGTTTACTCTGAACAATCGACATGGGTTCACAAGGGACACACCCCCCCCAAAAAACCCTCAAAGCTGTAATATGTTGCTCCTCATTTGCATCGTAATTCTGTGTGCCCAGAAAACAAAACAATTCTCGTAAAAATTTCAAGAGATTATATGGTGTGATGTTGTAGGGCTAAAGAATTCACTATACGCTGGGAAAAAGAATTTTTTTAAAAAGTCGCGTGCGCGCAATCAGATACAACATGACTGGATGTTTGTTCACAAATTCACAAATTGTCCACCCTAAAACTACAGATATAATAGCCTCATCTCCAATTTTCCACACTGAATAGATAGTGTAGAAGAGTTCATCGTATTGGCCCTGTAATGAACAGACCCTGATTCCATTAGACTTTAATACTCTACAGATGGCGCGGGCTTGTCAATGCGGCACGCGCTCTGGGTCCGATAAAGCCTCGATGGCCTTCAACATCCGCGCGACAAGCAAACGATTTCACCCGCTCTCCAGGAATGAAGTGGCAAACCAAACTAGTCGTAGAAAGCCTCGGGCTGAGCACGACTATTTGAAAATGTAAAAAAAATTGAGAGGATTTTGATATCGTTTTTAAACTTATAAGCGGTGGAAATGTCCAGAAGTCGTCCGCTAACTCCTAGAAAAAGAGAAACCGATAGTTCTATAGTGTTGTTCATTGAGTTCTGGGTTTTCATGGCGATATTAAATACAGTATATCAATGAGCGATTTTTGGTTTTTTACACGTACATATAAAATATACCTGGTATATTTTAAAATATTAAATACAGTGTATCAATGAGCTATTTGAGGCATGGGGTTTTTATGGTGATATTAAATACAGTATATCAATGAGCTAATCTGAGGTTTCTTCAAGTATATATATACACCGTATTAATATCAAGGAGCTATTTCTGAGTTTCTACGTACATATACAATGTACATCAGGTATTTCTAATTTCTGCATAATCCTAAATACAGTAACATTGTGCTATACAAGGTTACAAATTCAGTATTATTGAGCTTTTTTTTTTGTTTGTTTGTTTGTTTGGTGGTGGGTGGTTGTTTTTTTTTTTGGGGGGGGGGGTCTTGTCTTTTTGTTTTTGTTTGATTTTTGTTTGTTTGTTTGTTGTGGGTGTTTTTGTTTTTTGGTTTTTTTTTTTGATTGCTACAAATTTGGATTTTATTACATGTAGAAAAGTACCATATTCAATAATGCAAATTAGCTAAAGGATACCATCACATTGGATGCATTTAAATCAAGTACTTAAAATTTATCTGTTGATTTGAAAGGCTTAGTAAGGTAATTACAAATACTAAAAATACAAGGCTACATTAAAAATCCTCTTCAGCAATCTCAAGGCAGGTGTTTTATCAAGTTTCCATAATCATCTAAAGGAAAACCGCTTCCAAAGTACAATTTATCTGTAACAATGTGCGCCCATCAAACGGCTTCAACGCATTAACCACTTCATTTTTTTCTTCCAATTTTGCTAATTATTTGTGGTTTGGTGTACTACTAAAGCACCGGTTCCGATGTTATCGTTCCAGAACAGAGGGACGGCCACCTATTACACGTGTCGCTGTTGCGATTTTGGCGTGTCCTTTAATTTTTTTTTCTCACTTTCTGTTTTGCATATCGCCTGTTTGTCGTATGAAGATTTCTTTTGCGGAACATTCCATCAGCAATGCAGATGGCGTTGTTACATTAAATTTTCAAATATCAAAGGAATTAAGAGGAACGTCAGATTGATATGGTTTATTTTTGTCACTTTTCAAAAGTTGAAGATCACAGGTTATCATTGTTGTGTATGTTATCTGTAATTTTACGAAACGAATGAGTGAATCATATTTGTGGCGAACTGTCCTCAGGCAGAGCAAAGCCACTTGTAACCTTACGCATCAGCAAAGCAAGAAATTATATCGATATAAAATTATGATCCTGAAATTGTTTTTCAATATTCTGGCGTTCCCACAACTATACATTGCGAGTTTGCAGTCAGATTTAAAAGTACATCTAATTGGTATTTTCCATTCTAAAATCGGATTTATTTCTTCCCCCAGACAATAGCTTAATTCCTCTAATCCTCCAGTGAATTCACTTGTGAACGATGAATATCAATATATACTATTATAAGTATTACTGGTTCAAAGATCCGTATCATTGTGTCACTATCAAGTCCCCCTCCCCCCCGCAAGTACCGGATGGTACAACCCAATGTAAAATTTTAATATTCTACCACCCAGTAAAATAAAATTTTACATAATGTAATTTTTTTTTTCATTTTTATGTGAAATAATAGTATGCCTAATAGTTGATTTTATTTTTCTTGAATTGTGTGTGTTTTAACAGCCCAAATGTTGTTTTTGAGCCAAATAGAGCGACTAGTTTCCCTCTCTACATTTTACAGCGCAATTACGGGGTTTTGAAGGTGTCACACATATACAAGAAATTCATGGCGACAACTCTCATCCGAGTAAAAAATAAATGGCTACATCCAATTTTGTCATTTATCATTAATTTTATATATTGTACGGACAAAAAACTTTAACAACTATGCCTAAACTGAATAATTATATTTGTTCAAAGTGTGGCACATAGATGCAAAAGACCCATTTATTGAAATAATACACCTATACTGCCATGCTTTCATATTGATGCTTGTAATAGCTATAGTTATTCTTTCACCGTACATAAACAAGGTGACAACATTTCGCGTCTTTCGTGAACCCTCCACCCATCCATGTTCACTATTTAGCAACAAGGGTTCTTTAGAGTGTCAACACTTTCTGTGCCCCTCCCCCCCCCCCCCCCCCCTTCGGGCCAAGCCTCAACTAAAAGACCCATGATTTCCGATTGTTGTTGCTTGGAATCGAAACTAGGACCTTCTGCTTTGGAAGACAGCACCCTATCAAATGAGAAGTTTAAGTAATTGATATCAACCAATCATTACTTTTCAGTTAAAACATTAAATGATATTGTACGAATTCATAAAGCATAGATGAAAAATAACAAATTCATTTAAACAAGAGCAACGCCAACGTAGCATGGCCCAGACAATGGTAAAACCACTGTGTGTATTGTGACCTTAACCTTTGACCAGTGACCTTGGCTCAAGGCTATGACACATTCTTAGATCTGCAATAATATTCCAATTCATGCACTCATTTTTATAAATGCTAAGGCCTAGACAATGCTAAAAACACTATGTGCATTGTGACCTCGACCTTTAACCATGGCTCAAGGCCATGACACTTTCTTGGTTTTATACTATATGCAAGAATTAAAGCAATCTTGACATTATTGTGGTCTCACTCATGGCATGCCTACAACTCTTAACAATGAACTAATCCTTTAAAAAAGGCTATAAATCGAATAGGTTTACTATTATTTATCAATTTATTATGATATGACCACCCCATCCTTGACCTTCGTTGCTTGTAAGTTGTCTCTTGATCGCAGCCTTTTAATGCAGAGTACGATAGGAGTATGACGGCTCGGAACTGTAAGATTGATTTGCGTCAGAAAACGCCACTGAAAAATGGATCTTTACTGAAATTTTCGTATTTGATCTTGAAAATATATGACCAGTACACGTTTATACTGTTTACTAAAATTCCGGTAAAATACTCCTTTTAATTTGCTAATCTGCATTTGACTTATATATATACTTTTATGCTGATTAACTAAACTGATCATGTTCAACTACGCTATTGAATTCGGCATTCTATGTATATATAAAAAACTTACTCAACCCCCTCCCGGATTTTAAATCTTAGGGACTAAAAAGTAATAAAAGAGATGCTACCAATAATTAATTATCGCAGTTATTTCAATCTTGTGTTATGAGAATGAACTTTCAAAACTACCTACTTAAAACAGATATTTTGTGCAACACATTTTTTAGCGCAAATCTCAGCAATGAAAAGCTTTGGTCATTATTTTAGCGCAATTGTTACCATTTGCTAATAATAATGTCACAAAAATCCTCTTAACGCACTATCTCTTATTAGTCACAATCATTATGTTCCGTCTACAAATCGGCAAAAAAATACTGTCTCTACAAATCTCTTGTTCAGCCCCGCTATGAAATGCGAGACGTCCTCTATAGTAATGCACATGTCCGTCCGTCTCTCCGTCCGTCTCTCCTCCGTCCCTTTCAACTATTTATTGCCGACCCGACAACTCATTAAAGGCTGATCATACATGCTTTGTTAAACTTTGCACACATTGTACTCTCACAAAACGAGACAAATGTGTATGAATTCCTGGTTCCCATCCCTCCGTCCGTTCGTTACTCCGTCAATACTATTTTCTTCTTGATGCAAAATACTGCAAGTGTGATGCGAGTTAACTCAAATATAATTTTATTGACAACTCAATACTTTACAATAAATGCAAAGTGTTTAAAATTCTGGATTCTGTCTCCTTTCTGGTCCGTCTCGTTTGTCTAACATTTTCGTCTGAGCTGACTTACTTCGAACATTAAGTTTTTTGTTACAATTTGTGAAACTGCAACCAATGACATCTACACATAAGAGCAAAGTATAACATTCTGGTTGTTCTGTCGTAAACATTGTGCTGTTTTGTTGCGATTGTAACTCGAAAAAATCTTATCATACCAGTTTGAAACTCTCTTGCACAATCTCAGTTTCTCCTCCCTAATTTCATACTGCGCTATGTATTATGAGCCGCGCACGACCATAGTAGCTTGTGAAACGCCCTTTGCTCGTTTAAAGTTTTTCATGGGGTTTAAATTGTTTTACATTAGCTTGTATTAATTACTAAGTCAATAGTTTTGATGATTAGCTATTCACATAACAATTTTTTTAGCTATGCTGTAATCTGCACATATTAATCTGCAACATTAAAATTGTGCTGATGCTGCGTTAAAAACTTTTACATTTGACATCAGGCAGCTTCTTTACACTGTATTATACCATCCACAATACACAATCTAATATTTGCATCTTATAGGACAGCTAGTAGCTATTAGCAGAGCTACTGTAGGTCATAGCACAGTTGCTGAAACTTCTAAATAAGCTCTGTCAAAATACAACTGCACTAAAAGCCTGGAGAACACTGCACAATGTACGTCTACAATAAGAGGCAAAGTGTATAATATTCTTGCGTTCCGTCCCTCGTCTCCATCACGCTCTTCAACATTTTTCATCTGATGCATTAATCCGCAAATTTGTGATCGGATAACCTCAAAAAATTCGTGCACAGTTTGAAACCACTTTGTACAATTTTACTCTACAATAGAGGCAAAGTATTTTAATTATGGTTCTGTCCGCCGTTCACACTATTTTCACTTCGTGATGTGTATAACTCATATAAGTTTTTTATACAGTTTCTTAACCACTTTCACATTACCCTACAACTAAGTGGCAAAATTCGTATATAATTTCTCATACCTCACAGAGCACCTGTTTTGCTTGCAGTCCTTCGTTTCGTCAACAATTTTTTGTATACGTTAACCTTTCAAAATATGTTTCTTATGTACAGTTTACAACTTGCATTATGATCTGCAAGAAGATAGCCAGACTCATGTGGTATAACCCGGTTCACGAGCACCTCCATACAGATTGTCACGTCTGATCATTCCCCGCTCCTTGCTCGAACTCATGTCTAGTTTCTAGTTACAGTATAAATCACTCATATCCAATTTATCTAATTTGGTAATGTGGAACCTAATTATATTGACAATTTATTCTCTCAATAACGATTATTATTATTATACCTCGGGTACTGGGGGTCCATTTTCTCCCTGTTCTATTCGTCTGATACCCTGTCTGTTAGCTGTTTATATGGTACCATCTGTAGAATTCTCTTGACTTATCATACTACTAGACCAGTGATTTATTTATAGAAAAGGCCTTAACCTTAAACTAACTAACACAATTGGAAGATCTAGCCTAAGTTTTAAATAGTCTTGGTCTACTGCTGAAACACTCAATCCACCCCTCTAATTATTGCTTTACCTTTAATGTATCACTTAATTTTTAAAAACATCATTTTTCAGAACCATTGTAGTTCCTATCCGTAACATGTAACTATTCTTCCATATTTAAGGCCCAAAAAACAAAATCATATGCATTTACTTTAGCCGACCGAACTATTTTTTCACTCCTTGCCTCTAACACTTCTACGGAATTTTTCTTTTATTAATTTTTAAAAACAAATTGTCTCCCCAATGTATTACCATTCTGATTTACCTCACTGTTGCAACAAGTTGACACGTACAAATCTAGTACAGGCAGTTTATAAACTGCTAAACATACAATAACACACCAAAATACTATACACATAAATTCAAACCATTACTAATAACTACGCAAAAAAAACAATTAATTCGACCCTACGACCTATTTTTCCCACGCCATGACAGTAAACGCCACTGTTTTTTTTTTATTTTTTGATCTATGATGTCAACATAGTGATCCCTTCGTGCTGTACCTAACTTGCAAATCTTAAATAACTAGACATTCAATTTTGTCTGTGAACCAGTAGAAAACCCTAAAAGTTAGTTAAGCATTTTAAACATAAACAAGATAAACTAATCGCAGATCTTAACACCAGTCAATAATTATTTAGAGAACACAGACATTATATATAGAGAATCCAATGTATTCCTAATTCCATGCTATACTTAGGTTGACAAAACTATGCCTGTACAATTTATAATACCCATATCTGCAGTGTACTCTGATCCTTTGATATCATGAGCATCGTTTTGTCCAGGCGCAAAACAATCTGTTAATATTTCTCTAATCTATAGCACTCTCTTTATCGGTTTAATGTATAAGTTTATGGCCCCGATCAAGTTAAAGAATACCCAACTAATTGCACAGAGTGACCTTGTTTTCAGCGTTCATGCATATTTTTTTGGTCCCATGTGTTAACAATATCGCTGAAATATTCCATGCATCCTTGCATCTCAGTAAAAAAGTTTCGATGGCCCATAACAATGTTAACACATGTTGCATTAGTGACCTCTTGACTCATTGACCAATATTTTCTCAGTGTTCATCGCACTCCCTCTGATTGGTCCGGTACCAACATTTTGTGAAATCTAACTAATC
>CAJDSM010022276.1:84-20968 GCA_903981925.1 Ostrea lurida
TTATATTGGGGAGGCGTTGCCCATATTATATCAATTTATCTCAGCATTTGGTGCTACTTGCATAGATATATCATCCAGCAACTATAAAACCTATACATATTCACACACGCCACCATGTCCATAGATCCCCAGCTACTTGCTTTCCCCTGTCACTAGGAATATTCCTACACAGCTCCCACACATTAGTTTACTAAGGACTTTAGTATAGGAGCGTGGCTATTTTTCTAATACGAGTGTCGCACTCAAATATGATGGGCACTACCTGATTAGAGCAGAAAATTTCCTCTCGATTGATGTTTCAAGTTCAAAATTCCACTAAAAATGAAGGAAATACGCTCAATTAAAGAAGCAAAACCCAATTCCTCTTAGAACCATTCTTCGCATACAATAGACGACAATCATGACTCACAGTAGGAAAAACTCCATTGTTGTCCCATACTTTTCAATCCATGGCCCTAAACCATTTCTAAAGCAATTTTTTACGCGATTTTCAGCCATGGCTGACAGCAAGCAAGTGTCTAATGCACCGAACCGAAATCCTTTTTCTTAAGTTCGATGAAATGGCATTACAAATTAAGGCCCCAATCTCCCAATTTTAATTTTGGGGTTCGGTGTCATATTTTGTGTAGGGTGCCCATTTATCCAGCATTGCGTCGCGTACTTGCATAGATAGTATCATTCCAGCAACATTAAACCGTAGTACATATCCACACACGCCCATAATTCCCCAGCTACTGCTTTCCCCAGTACTCTACACAGCCCTCCACACTTGGGTTACTAGGTTTATACCTACAGAGCGCTGGATATATACTGACGCTGCGTTGCACTCAAGTATGATGGAGCACCACCGGGGATAGAGTATTAAAATTTTCTTGTCGATTGAGTGTTTCAAGCTTTGAAATTCAAAAAAAAAAAAAAAAAAAAAAAAAAAAAAAAAAAAAAAAAAAGGAGGGGGAAGGAAAGAATGTCACCTATTCCTCTTAATAACCTTAGTTCCTCGTTAAGAGAATACTCTGTGATGCGTCACAGTAGAAAAAAATTCCATTGTTGTCCATTATTTTTCAATCCAAGGCCAAAAACGCGTTTCTAAAAGCGATTTTCACGCGATATTCTCCCATGGGCGTTCAGTAAGCAAGCCCCTGTGCACCAAACGAATCCATTTTCGTGTTACATTCGAACTCGAAATGGCGTTAAAATGGAAGGCCCGATTCATCACCTTTAATTCCGATCGTATTTTTGGGATGGGCCCATTGATCTCAATTATCTCCAGGCATATTTGCGTGCTACTGCATAGATATATCGTCTTCAGGAAATTAGCGCCCATACATATCACACACCGCGCATGCCCATTTTCACGGTACTGCTTTCCCTGTTCACTAAGAATTATTCCTCTACACAGCTCCCACACTCTGGTTACTAAGGCACTTTACCTACAGGAACGCTGGATATTTTTTCTGACTGCGAGTGTCGCACTCAAATGTGATGGGCACTACCTGATTAGAACAGGGACCAATTTCCTCTCGATTGAGATGTTTCAAGTTCGAAATTCCACCAAAAATGAAGGAAATACGCCAATTAAAGAATGCCACCAATCCTTTTAGTACCATTGTTGGCAGTCAATAGACACTGTTGACGTCACAGTAGAAAAAACTTCCATTTTCTCCCATATTGTCAATCCATTGGCCTGAGAACTTCATTTCTACAGCGATTTTCACGCGGTTTCTTGGCCATGGCTTTAGGAAGCAAGCCTCTATGCACCGAACAAATTCATTTTGTACGTTCGGACTGAAATGACGTTAAAATAAGGCCCCAATCTGCATATTATTTTCGGTGTCTAATTTGAAGGGGGGTGTCCATTTATCTTCAATTATCTCAGCATTTGCGGTGCTACTTTCATTAGATATATCATTGCCAGTAACTTTACACCTATACATATCACACACGCCACATGCCCGATAATCCCCAGCTACTGACTTTCCCTGAATCACTAGGAAAATATCTCTACACAGCTCCCACCTTAGTACTAAGGCACTTTACCTACAGGAAACGCTGGATATTTTCCAGGTGAATATTATTGATTTATTACTTTTTGGATCTCGGCCAACTGCGCCGATCGATCGATTCACCTCCTACGTACCAATCAAAGCAAAGAACAATCTTCAAAGTTTTTAATCATTTAATCATCATAAATGAAATAATCATTACAGCATTTATCGGTCATTTCGATGATTTAGACACCTTCGAAGTAAAAATATTCACTTCGCCCCTTCGGGTCGGTGAATATTATTGTACTTTTCAGCAGTGTCCTAAATCTTCGTATTGACCTAAAAAAAAACCAGCAATAATTGTATAATGTAAAATGATTATTAAATATTAATGATACTCAATGGGCCTTTGCCAATTCGTGTTTGGGTCATTAAGTAGTTGTAATAAAAAAAATTGATTTGTATATTATGGGAGGGTGGAAAGGGTATTGGAGCCGGGAGAAAGGGGCGGAGAAAGGAGAAGAGGGCGGCAAGAGAAGGAGAGAGGGGGCGAGAAGAAAGAGAAGAGGGGCGGAGAAGGAGAGAGGGGTGGGAGAAAGGAGGGGGAACTTCCAAAAGGATATCAACTTCACTGTGTCAGAATAGATAAAGAGGTAAAAAAAAGACTAGAAACAGATGTTAAAATGATTAAATAACGAAAAAATCTTCGAATAGAAACGCAAAATAAATATTTTCAAAGCCATTTTCTCTAATTTCGGATCCATTTAAAAAAAAAAAAGGTTTGAACCAAACCTCTTTGGCTTGAAATGTAAAGTTTTGTTTTCGTCAATACAATACCAGCTATTAGTCAATCAGATACTTATTTATATCGTATTGTAGAAGGAATTGATTAATTGTATTCCTTATGTTTTGGTTATCACCAACAAGAAAAATCAACGGAGTGAAATTTTCTCATTCGGTCTTTCCAGCTGATTCGATATAGTAAGAATATTACATAATATATATAGATGGTTGGTGCATCAATGTACTATTGAAATTCTATAAGGCAAATTTATTTAATTAGCTTAAGGTTAATTAAATTTAATCCAAATATCTTGATCCGACTTTGCAAGTTAGGGTTCCGCATTTTTTAATTTCTATTTAAGGCATGCGCGAAGTCAACAGACAACAAATTACCGGGCAGATCCAGGAATGTTTGAAACGAGTGTCTACATTTTACATTATATTAGCAAATTATTCTAATGAAAAGGGTTGGGTGGGTCCGTACCCCTAGACCCCCCCTCCTCTGATTCCCCCCACTGCATTGTATGTATATAAACATATATCAAACTATAACAGAGAAAATTAACTTCTCTCTTACGAGCACAAGCTGCAATGGACTATTTTATTATGTTCCCCACATAAATATTGACTGTCAAAGGCAGTGAGAGATAGAAAAATGTTATGATTCGATTGTTTGTGATTATGAAATGCAATGCGCTGTAACCACTGATGTATCAAGTTGGAGCCTTGGATTGCGAAAGAACCACAGAAGAAGCGTGCACCCCATTTGAACGCATAGAACTGAAATCGTTTTTTACGATTACTTACCCCCCCCCCCCTATACAGTCGTGACCCTCTTCACAAGCAGGCCAAAATTTCGACATGCCCGAAAAGTACAAAATTACTGGATTTGTCACAAATATATCAACCATTTTATAGGCAGATAGATTTTAAATAGTACATGGAGATTACCACTCACCCCCCCCCCCCCCCCTCTTTAACGCAGACTTGCAATGCGCGACATATTTTATTACGTTCCCCCTCATCAGAATTACCTAAAAAAGCTTATATGTTCTGAGTTGAAGCCCTGGAAGCTCATGGGTTACAGGGCTTTTTAGAGTTAGAGATTAATTTAGCTATACTTATACATGTGAAGGTAAAGATAACGAAACAGTGATCAATATCTCGTAGTCCCAAATACAGTGGCGGATTTGTAGAGGGAAGAAGGCCCAAGGCCCCCCTTTTGGTGACCAAAATCACTTATTCATGTACAATTAGATAATATAGCTAAATTAACTCTAAGAGTAACTTTAAAAGCTCTAAAACCCGAGAGCTTTCGGGGGCTTTGCCCCCTGGGCAGCCACTTTGG
The DNA here is from genome assembly GCA_903981925.1 of Ostrea lurida. Taxonomy (NCBI): domain Eukaryota; kingdom Metazoa; phylum Mollusca; class Bivalvia; order Ostreida; family Ostreidae; genus Ostrea; species Ostrea lurida. Next base: position 4,201 of record CAJDSM010022276.1, read on the forward strand.
TATCAATTCCAGACCTATAGCTTATTGGCCTCCTTTTTCAACGGACCGGACCCCCCCCCCCCCCTTTCGACAAAATCCGGGATCCGCCCACTGAAATATAAATACAAAAGCAGACAGTGTTAGCAAAATGGGGACCCTGGACACACCAGTGGTTGGATCAGGTGGCCATAAGAGGAATAGTTATCCCCTGCTGACCGGTCATACATGTACATGTATACATAACAATAAGTATTGGTCACAAGAAAAGGGGGGGGGGGGGCTAAAAAAATCCGTCTTCACCTTTCGTTCATCCACAATCAGTTACCACGTATGTGTACATGAATGTGGACTGAAACGGTGATTGATGAAAAACTGTGCACTAATAGTAATACTCTTCAGTTTTTCTCCAATTTGCTCATGAAATAAAATAAGGATTGTGTGCTCGCCTTTGGTCACCGCGGGGTTTAATATATTGTTTCATTTCAATATATGGGAGCGCTTTGAATCTCGAAGAAAAAATCACCTACCTGGGTTCAAATTTTTCTTACATGCACCACCTGGCATATATTTTAAATCAGACACAAAAGTAGTGGCGGGGGGGCGGGGGGGTCCTGGCTTCCCACAATTAATGAAAACTGAGGTTTAGAGGGAAACATTTTTACTATTTCATTTCTATATTTGTATCGCCCCCTTTTTGTTTCCCGCTGTGTCATTGTTCCTTTTCAATCATTCGCAACTCAAATGTCTCTGTGAAGGATTCCGGTAAATATTGGTCGTACATTTTCCCGTAAGAAGCGGACTAAATGGGGCTGTCCTCAAGGTGATACCATAAAAACTTGATGTCCTGCATCACAGCAGGTGTGACATGAATAAAGATCCTCCTGCTGCAAAAGCCATAGCGCAAGCAAAAGACTTTAATTTTGCAGCATTTCACTTGCAATGGTGACGTCTCCATAGGAGTGAAAAGATTCTCGAAAGGGACATATAAACAAATACAAATCTTTAGATTGTTACATATTTAGAAGTTTGCCCCCCCCCCCCCACACAACACTCTTCTGTGATTTTTAGAAAGTTTGCCCCCCCCCCCCCACCACACACATTACAGCATCCTTTTGTCAATAATTTAGAAGGCCCCCCCCCCCCCCCCCCCCCCAACTTTTTGGTGAATTTCTTGTTTTAGAAGTTTGACCCACCCCACTCACCCCTATTCAGTGTTCTATTATCTTTTATTTATTATTTTGTTTTGCTTGTCACATTGATCGGATCGTAAACCCTTGGTTACCACCACCACCCCTTGCAAAAGACAATCCTACGCCTTTCTTTCCTATGGTCCTGTTAAGAAGGATATTTCCAAAATTATTATGATGTTATTAACGGATGGCTTACATATGTCTTTATTCGAGTTAAGTGTACGTAATGGTTTATTTTCAATATCAGAAGGGTATGGAGGCTGATTTATTTTTTAGTAAATCTGGCAAAGCATTCGTATAGCCTTTAGTAAAAAACAACTCACTTGCAGTCATTGTACAAAAAAGGAAAATTTACATCTAAGCATATATTGACAAGCATTTTATGGTCATATAAGTCAAATTACACATTCGGATATGGTTTTAAAAAGTGAAGTAAATATAATAACAGAAGATTTGTTAAGGTGGGAGATAGAAGACAAGGGCGGGAGAAAGAGAAGGGGCGGAGAAAGGAGAGACGGGGCGGAGAAGGAGAGAGGGGTGGAGAAGTCAGAAAGGGACCCCCCTTTCCACCCCCTCATATATCCCACAAAGTAGGCCTGTAGACATCGTCCATTTGGACAGTTACCCGCTTAATTCTCTTGCCGCATATAGAATTATCTCTACACAACTCATACACTTATTTTAGCGAGTTTGGGAGAAGAGAGGGGGGGGGCGTAATAAATCAATAAATTAAGAACAGGTCGGCATCCGCCAGATATTTGATGAGGAAACCATCGCAGGCAGACACCTATGGCTTCCGTATAATCCAAAAGCCGGTGTGATCATTGACAAGTCTCGGTTTCCCATAGATCTAACAAACGTCTGTTGTTTTGTTAGGAGATTCTTGGTATAGTACTTTATTAATATGAAGTTGAAGTTTGTGCTTCATTGTTGTTTCTAAAGGTAATGTTTCTTTTCTACACATTAATTTTATTATTCAAAGATGTACATATTCAGAAACAGAGAAGACACCGGTGACAACTGGGTCACTGTTTTGAATAACTGTATAATATTAGGGGAACTTTCCGATGTGTCTTGATATTTAGTTCAAAATCTATTTTCTATTGCTATTCAACAATAATTTAAACAAATTCTGGATATCTAGATTTATTTGAAAGTGAACGCTACAAACATTCGCTTCTTCTCCATATTTTCTACTGTAGAATTCAATATTCAATCTTATTGGAATCAATCGACGTGACCTTCTGGCTCTACAACTAAAGCAAGATTATTGAGCAAGGCGCGTAGCAGCGGTATGCTTAGTGGGTTCAAAGCACCTCTCTGCCGAAAACGATCAGGCATATATATACACATTCTTTATTCAGGTGTAAGTGGGTGTGGGGTGGGGTGTGGGGGTTATGGAAAAAGTTGGAGGGGGGTGTGAAAAAAGTTTGTTCCACTTAGCATTAGGGACTCTTTAATATCCAAGCATTTGTTTCAGAAAAGAAAAACAAACATGTCCAAGTTTCTTTCAGTACTGCTTGGCAATCTATGGGCACGATTGTGCTCCTTTGTAGCTGACCTGTTTTGATATTCAAGATTACGCGACATAATATAATTTATTCAAAAGCTACTACATGTACTACTTGTACATGAAAGAAAAAAACCCGCTAGCTGTGAATTTTAATTTGACATTTCATATATCAACGACTTTTTATCTATTGATAGTAATCAATTTCATCATGTCCGATTTGATATATAATAAAGAGACCACACAAGATTCGATCCATATCTGCTTCGTTACTTGGGATACTTTATTGAAACATAAACATAACGACAAACTAACAACTCAACTTTATGACAAACGGGGCAATTTCGGCTTCTCCATCTCAACTTCCCATATTCCATCATCACCTGCATATGGTGTTTTGTCCCTCACTTAAGTCGATGTGCATAGCATTGTTTGCATAATGATCAAGTTTTGAATCGAGACGGGCTATAACTTAACTACTCTTATAGTTGTTGCTATGGGTAACAGTCACATTTAAATCAGCATTTCGCAAATCTTATGGTCGTTATAATGATTAGTTTGTCTGTACAAAAACCTTTTGCCGTTGGAATCAAATGCTGTCTGGACATGTTTTTTATATGGCAATTGAAGCCTTTCTTTAATACATGATTTTTACTACAGATTACTCTTCAACCTGATCTTAGACCATTGGCTCTGCAGTGGGATGTGACTGCTAGACAGGGTTTGCATTCTGTTTAGACTTCCAAGAGATGTGTTTTTGAAACACTAACGTGCCCCCAGATCCACATTCCAGTAAAAGGGGCTGTCAAAAGGATTATGCATTTGAATATGAAATGTCTATCGCTTACATTCAAAAGTTATGGCCAATGTTAAACTTTAATAGATTCAAAGAGTTAGGTCAGGAAGTCAAGAATGTGTACCAGTTGAAAAGGGCTTGTCATATGGAAAACAGATGTTAAAAGCCTTATCACTTCACCACTCAACAATTTTGAAAAGTAGGGTCAAATTTCAAGTCCAAATCAGGAGTCCAGAGTTTTGGTACTAGCTGAAAAAAGGCTTTTGTCATAAGGATACACAATGAAAAGGTAATGCCAATGTTAAAGGTTTTTGAAAAGTAGGTCAAAAGTCTAAGTCAGGATGGCCAAAAAGAAAAGGGTTTGTCATGTTTGAAATATGAAAGCTTACTCAAAAGTTGTGACCAATATTAACAGTTTTGAAAAGTAGGTCAAAAGTAAAAGGTCTAGGTTAGGAAGGTCCAAAATTTCGGTACCAGTGAAAGGGCTAAATGTCAATAAAGAAGATAATTTATGTCCACCATTAAAGTTTCCCTGGTTTGAAAAATTATCAGAGTGCTTAAATCAGCTCATAGTGAAACACATTTCTATAACTAGGTATACTTGCCGATATGCTTACAAGCCACTTAACCTACCCTGGATCTCATCAAGGACTTGGGCGGATGTTGAAGCTCACAGTAGTAAGTGTGCATTTATGAATTCCTTTTTAGCTCACCTGACGAACGTTCAAGTGAGCTATTTCTGATCGCCTTTTGTCGTCGTCTGTCCGTCCGTCCGTCCGTCTCTGTCCGTTAACTGTTCACATTTTCGACTTCTTCTCAAGAACGCTGGAGCCCAAATTCAACCAACTTGGTACACATTATCCTTGAGGTAAAGGGGCTTCAAGTTTGATTCAAAATGAAGAACCAGGCCTTATCAAGGGAGAATCACGGAAAATGGCAAAAATAGGGTGATGGTGTCATTTAAAATCTTCTTCTCAGGAACCACCTGGGCCAGAAACAGTGAAAATTTACATGAAAGCTTCCTGAATAGTGGAGATTCAAGTTTTGTTCAAATCATTGACCCCCGGGGTACGTTGAGCACAATGGGATCAAAGTACATATGATTATATTAGGGAAAATCTTTAAAATCTTTTCTACAAGAACCACTGGGGCCAGGAAGCTGAAATTTATTGGAAGCTTGCCTGATATAGTGGAGATTTCAGGTTTGTTCAATCATGGACCCGGGGTATATGAGGCCCAATAGGGGATCAAAGTTTTCATATGATTTATCGTATAGGGAAAAATCTTTAAAAATCTTCTTCCAAGAACCACTGGCCAGGAAAGCTGAATCTATATGAAAGCTTCTGATAATTAGAAGAGATGCAGTTGTTCAAATCATGACCACGGGGTACTATGGGGCCCCCAATAGGGGATCAACAGTTTACAGAATTGATTATTAGGAAAAATCTTTAAAAAATCTTCTTCCTCAAGAACCACATGGGCCAGGAAGCTGAAATTATATGAAAGCTCCCTGAATTATAGAGGAGATTCAAGTTAATTCAATCATGACCCCCGGGTACTATGGGGCCCCATTGGATCAAGGTTACATCATGAATATATTAAGGAAATCTTTAAAAAATCTTCTTCTCAAGAACCACTGTGCAGGAAAACTTGAAATTTATATGGACAGCTACCTGATTATAGAGGTGATTCAAAGTTTGTTCAAATCATGACCCCCGGTTGGAGTGCGATGGGCCACACATAGGGGATCAAAGTTTTACATATGATTATATAGGGAAATATTAAAAAAAATCTTTCTTTTTCTCAAGAAACACTGGGCCAGGAAAGCTGAATTTATATGTGAAGCTTTACCTGGATATAAAGAGATTCAAGTGTTCAAATCATGACCCCCGGGGGTACGATGGGGCACACAGGGATCAAAGTTTTACATATGATTATATAGAGGAAAATATTAAAAAATCTTCTCTCAAAAACACTGAGCCAGGGAAAGCTGAAATTATAATGGAAGCTACCTGAATTGAGGACGATTCAATCTTGATCAAATTCATGACCCCCGGGGTACGGATGGCGGCCACAACAGGGGATCAAAAGTTTAACATATGATATATTAGGGAAAATATAAAAAATTCTTCTTCTCAAGAACCACTGGGCAGGAAAGCTGAATTTATATGGAAGCTACCTGATAATAAGAGATTCAAGTTTGTTCAAATTCATGACCCCGGGGTACGATGGGGCCACAACAGGGGAATTCAAAGTTTTACATATTATATATAGGGAAAATATTAAAAATCTTCTTCTCAAGAAACCACTGGGCCAGAAAAGCTTGAAATTTTTTTCTTGTTTTTATTCATGGAAACTACCTGAATAGAGGAGATTCAAGTTTGATCAAATTCTATGACCCCGGGGGTACGTGGGCCCCACAAATAGGGGGTCAATTTTTTACATTTATGATATATAGAGGAAATTTTAAAAAAAATTTCTTCTCAGGAATCACTGACCAGAAAAAGCTGAAATTTTATATGGAAGCTTCCTGATTATAGAGGAGATTCAAGTTTGATTCAAATCATACCCCAGGGGTGGGGCCACAATAGGGGATCAAAGTTTAATTTGATATATAATTAAAAAATCGTATTCCTCAAGACCAAAAGACAACTTTACCTTAACAGCTCTCCTGATATAGAGTTACGAGGGACAAGGTCCACTCCAGGTGAGCGATGTGCCCATGGGCGGTTTCTTGTTTTTTTTTTTCTTTTCACAAATGAATGTGCATTGATCTGGTCTGCATGAGCCAATGATTTAAAATTGAGAGGCAGTTTATAGATGCTCATGCTTTGCACAATGATTCATTTGTCACCTGAGTAAATTGTTCTTGGGTTCAGCTTGTCATTTTGAAAGAAAGGTCAAGGTAATTACAGAAGCAAACTTGCTTATGATCTGACAATTAATCAAATTATTTTTGAAAATACACGAGAGTATTGAACTGCAAGTCTTTATACAGGTGCTAACTTTATTGAAGTGCATTATAGCCAGTATTGCTTGTACCTCATGTTTTTTCAAAAAATGAAGATTTAATTTTCTTTATAATTATGCTCTATTTTTCATTTCTGTTGAAATTTCCCAGCTGTTAAATTATGACAGATTATATTTGTTGTCGTTGATCACACTTAACTTTACCCACGATAAACACATTTAGAGAAATAGTAGTCGTTACAAATTTGTAAGAATGATATCAAAGGCAAAACCTTGCAATATGTGAATATCGTACTGTTTTATAATGCAGTGTTTCATTAGGATAAGGTCAAAAAAGTCACGTAGACATAAAGATTACAGTTCCTCTGACCTTATCTTTTTAGCAAATATATTTTATTAATGCCCATAATCTGACAAAAAGGTGGCTTATATGCAAATATGCTTCTGGAATTAAGGTGAATGTGAAAAACACAGATATGTTGCAGAAAAATAATGCATAATTAAAAAAATTCTTGGACCTGTGCAATTTTTCAAACAAGCTGCCTAAACCAAAGACATTTTGACATGCCAAAATCACTAAGGAATTGGAATGGTGCAAACTTTTTATTCAAAACTTTTGTATGACCCAAAATGTTGATTTTATCCAGTTATGGTCTTGGCCCAATGTCAAGGTCATTTAAGATAGGTCAAGGTCATACTGATAAGAGATTGTGGTCTGATCTATAGGTTTGTAATGTAGGATATACCCTATCTCAGGTGTGCTCTAGTTTGACTGAGGTGTCAGAAAAGTCTAGTTAAATTGAAAATGTTTGTGTACGGTGATGCAGAGAAAAATCATTCACCATGCTTTATATGGACCTGGCTCTGAAACCAGTCGTACAACAGACTTGCGAATTTACAGACAATTTGGTTCCGTATTGCAGATTTGAAAATCATAACATGCAATCGGTAAATGGGGGTTTACTTTGTTTAATATCTTATTGATGATCTGTGGATGACACAATCTAAATTATTGGCATCAGAAGTACATTCTTTGTGGGTCTTAGGCCCTGTGCTCTGTCAGTAGACACAGCCATTTCCTTTCTCTAATGGACCTAGACGTCTCTCCAACGGCAATTTACTATTGCTAAAGATAATGGTTAGTTGAGACTGTATATAGTGTATTTAGTAGAGATTTGTATGCGTGTGGTTTGGTTAAGATTGTATACCAGTGTCCAGGGGGTTCAGTAAGTTGTATACAGTGTGGTTTAGTAGAGATTGTATACAGGTGTGTTTAGTGAAGATTGTAACAGTGTGGTTAGTAGAGATTTGATATACAGTGGGTTTAGTTGAGATGTATACAGTGTGGTTTAGTTGAGATGTATACAGTGGGTTTAGTAGAGATTGTGTACAGTGTGGTTTAGGTTGAGTGTAATACAGGGTGGTTTATTAGAGATTGTATACAGTGGTTTAGTAGAGACTGTATGCATTGTGGTTTAGTTGATACTGTATACAGTGTGGTTTTAGTTGAGAACTGTATACAGTGTGGCTTAGTTGAGACTGTATACAGTGTGGTGTAGTAGAGATTGTACACAGTGGTGGTTTAGTAGAGACTATATACAGTGTGTTTAGTTTAAGATTGTACACAGTGTGTTTAGTAGAGGACTATATACATTGGTTTAGTTTGAGACTGTTATACAAGTGTGTTAGTTAAGGATAGTATTACAGTGTGTTTAGTAGAGATTGTATACAGTGTGGTTTAGTAGGACTGTATACAGTGTGGTTTAGTTTGAGCTGTATACAGTGTTTAGTTGAGACTGTATCAGTGTGGTTTGTTGAGACTGTATACAGTGTGTTTAGTAGAGACTGTATACGTGTGGTTTAGTAGAGATTGTGTACAGTGTGGTTTAGTTGAGAATGTATACGTGTGGTTTAGTTATGAGATTGCATACTACAGTGTGGTTGTTGAGATGTCATTGGTAGTTAAGATTGTATACGTAGTGGTATTAGCTTAGATCTGTAGCAGCAGTGTGTAAGTTAAGATGTAACAGTGTTGTTAGTTTGGATGTACACAGTGTGGTTTAGTAAGATATATACAGTGGGTATTAGTTAAGACTGGATACAGTGTGGTTTAGTAGAGATTGTTATACAGTTGGTTTAGTTAAGATTGTATACAGGCTGTGGTTAGTTAAGATTGCTAACACTCGTGTTCTAGTTGAGAATTGATTATCAGTGATGGTTTAGTTGAGATTGACACGTGTGGTTTAGGCCAAAATAAAATAATATGTGTGATTTCCTGTTACCCAGGGGATGTCAAGTCCAGGTAGGTAGGTAGGTAAAATATTTCATTTTATTGAAAATTTTGAATTGAATTTCAACAAAAATTACTGGACAATTCTGGATTTTTTCAGTACGCCTTTCATTATGATAATAAAATAATTCAGGTCGGACATATTTTTTCCAGGTACATGTAGGTTGGGGAACCGGAAACACACATATTGTTTTATCAGCCTTAGTAGATTAGATATACAGTGTTGAGTTTAGTTGGGCGTATTACAGTGCATGGTTTAGTTTGGAGATAATACAGTGTGGTTTAGTTGAGATTGTATACAGTGTGGTTATTTAAGATTGTATACAGTGTGGTTTAGTTGAGACTGTATACAGTGTGGTTAGTTGAGGCTGTATACAGTGTGGTTTTGTTGAGATTGTATACAATTTATTATGTGAGAGATTATGAATTCATTGTTTCATTGTAAACTGGAAACAAAATATGAATAAATTTTGATGAATAACTAAAAGCCTAATTATGTATAAATAATTATTTTAAATAACAATAAAAACACCTAATTATAGATGAATTGGTACTGTATGTCAGCATGTTTGTTTTAGATTACATGGTCACAAAACTGAAGGAAGATGGTTTGGATAACGTTCACACGGAAGCTGCACAGGTTCAACTAGTTTGAAAATAACTTTACTGTAGCACAGTATATATTCTATCTTGCCAGGCTTTTTTTTTGTATTAACAATGGAAGAAGTAAAATTGCTTCATCTAGTGTGTCAGTAATGATTAGTGAGTTGAAGAAAAACAGATAATCTGCTTAGATGTCATATTGATAGTCACTTGATCACTTTAATTCTAAAGAAGCCTTTCACATAAAATTAAGAATCTTGGCGCAAATTTATTTTAGCGCAATGGTACCACCTGGTCAGTTATTTAATGTGGATGAAAACCTTTTTAATTTAGCGTAATCGTACGTCTGCACTAAAGGCGCTAAAAATAAATATTGTGTTAAATATTTTCGTTTTACAGTATACATGTATACTGTAAGAAATTTCCATTATAACCATATTTGTCGTAAAACATTTAAAACATTAATTTACATAGAAACCCTGTGAATCTTGAAGGTACCTCACTGGGTACGAGGAAATGAGTCTGCCGCAATGATTTCACCAAGATACCATCCTATGGCCATCCTAGGACTGGGCAGTAGCATTGGGACCCCTCCTGAGGGCATAACTGCAGATGTACTTGTTGTAACTTCATTTGATGACCTGAAAGCAAAGGCCAAAATGGTTTGTTTGTTTGTTTTTTCTGCTGATATCTGTTTAAAATTTCTACCAGCTTACTCACACACCTATCATTCCTCAATTTGATTAATAACTTTTTATACCCCCCGCAAACGAAGTTTGGGGGGGGTATATAGGTTTTTCCCTGTCTGTCTGTCCGTCTGTCATCTGTCTGTCCGAAATATGTTGTTGTCCGCAACTCCTCCTAAAGACTTGCAGGATTTTTGTGAAAACTTTGTGGAGTGTTAGAATATATAATGGAGATGTGCAAATTGTCAGGAATTTTGTTTTGGACAATTTTTGTACAAGATATGAACGTTTTGGACTTAGGCATTTTTCACCAATATACCTATGCATCAGGCGTTGTCCGCAACTCCTCCTAAACGACTTGCAGGATTTTTATGAAACTTTGTGGAGAGTTAGAATATATAATGGAGATGTGCATATTGTCAGGAATTTTGTTTTGGACATTTTTGTACAAGATATGAACATTTGGACCTTAGGCATTTTTCACCTAATTACCTATGCGATCAGTGCGTTGTCCGCAACTCCTCCTAAGACTTGCAGGTTTTTATGAACTTTTGGAGTTTTAGATCACATAATGGAGATGTGCATATGTCAGGAATTAATTTTTGTACAAGATTATACGTTTTGGACTTAGGCATTTTTCACCAATAACCTATGCATCAGTGCGTTGTCCGCAATCCTCCTAAACGACTGTGCAGGATTTTATGAAACTTTTTGTGAGTGTTAAATATATAATGGAATGTGCATATTTGTCAAAATTTTATTTTGGACAATTTTTGACAAGATATGAACGTTTGGACTTAGGCATTTTTCACCAAAATACCTATGCATCAGTGCGTTGTCCGCAACTCTCCTAAACGACTTGCAGGATTTTTATGAGACTATGTGGAGTGTTAGTCACATTAATGAGATGTACATATGTCAGGAATTTTGTTTTGGCCAATTTTTTGTACAAGATATGAACGTTTGGACTTAGGCATTTCACCAATGTATGCATTAGTGCATCGTCCACATTTCTCCTAAAGAATTATATACTATATACCCATTGATTAGACAACTTCTGTTAATTCTGAAAATCTGTTGTGTTAATTATGTAGTGTGCCCGCGGGGGTATTAGTCCCGATAGGACAGTTCTAGTTTTAAAAAATGTCAAACAGCATGCTGCTATAACAACAGTGATTGCCAGATGAATGTTATTTTTCATGATGTTTAAACATTCAGATTGCGCTGTCTATAGAATCACATTTTCTTACTATTCTGGTTGCAACAATGAGCATGCTTTGTTTTTCTAGGCAAAAGGTAAAATAATTGTATACAACCAGAAGTATGTGAGTTATGGAACGACAGTTCGTTACCGCGCTGCTGGAGCTAGCGAGGCAGCCAAGGTGGGGGGAGTGGCCTCCCTCATCAGAAGTGTCACCCCCTTCTCTATATACTCTCCTCACACGGGATGGCAGGTACTGTAAATCAGGGAGCTAAAGAAAAGCACAATTTTATGAAGAGATTTTTATAATTTTACTGTATTTTTAGCTCACCTGAGCTGAAGGCTCAAGTGAGCTATTCTGATCACACGCCCATCTGTCTGTAAACATTCTCACTTTTAACTTCCTCTCCAGAACCACTTTCAATCAAACTTAGTTCAAATCATCCTTGGGTGATGGGGATTCAAATTTGTTCAAATGAAGGGTGATGCTTATATTAAAGGGTAGATAATCACAAAAAGGCAAAAATTTGGGCGTGGGCATAAAAATATCTTCCACTCAAGAACCACTGGGCCAATTTCAAGCAAACTTGGTACACAACAACCTTAGGTGAAGGATATTCAGATTTGTACAAATGAAGGACCATTTCCTGTTCAAAGGGGGGGGGGGTAATCAGGAAAAGACAAATTAGGATAGGGGCAGGCTAAAAATCTTCTTCTCAAGAAACACATTGAACCAGACACGTTAGAAATTTACATAAAAGCTTTCTGACATAATGCAGATTCAAATCATTAAAATAGTGGCCCCAGGGATAGGATGGGGCCAGAATAGAGGATCAAAGTTTTACATGTGAATATATAGTGAAAAATCTTTAGAAATCTCCTCAAGAACCACTATGCCAGAATAGTTGATGTTTACATGAAAGCTTGCTGGCATAGAGTAGATTCAAGTTTGTTCATATCATGGGGTTAGGGTAGGGCCACAATAATGGATCAAAGATTTACATCGCCTTTTATAGTAAAAATCTTCTTGAGAACAACTGGGCCAGTTTCAATCAAACTTAGTACACATTATCCTTGGGTAAAGGGATTCAAATTTATTCAAAGGAAGGACCATTCCCCCTCCAAAGGGGAGAAAATCACAAAAAGGCAAAAATAGGGTGGTGTCATTTAAAAATCTTCTCCTCAAGAACCTCTAGGCCAGAAAAGCTGAAATTTACATTAATGCTTTCTGGCATAGCTTAAAGGCATATTATCTAACATATTCAGAAGTCCCCCCCCCCCCCCCCCCCCGCCTTTCAGCTGTACGACATGACATATTTTTTTTCTTTTGCTCTTTCACAAAATAACTTTGAAGTACTTCTTTTTTTTTTTTGCTGTCACTTTGATATAGATTTGCCCCCCCCCCCCCCCTTCAAAATCAATCCGTGACGCCCATAGAAATATATAATTATTTAGAGACATGCGGACTTATTTAATTAAGATATATGACGTATGCAGAGAGAATATTTGATGTAAAAGAGAGGGGAAATTGTTGCTTTGTATTTTGTTTCGCTATCTGTGTAGAGGATAATTTCGCATCACCCAAGAATGTGCGTTATCCCAGGGAAGAGTGGTGAACTTCTTGATTAGCATTCAACAAAATTCTGTTCAGTGATTGCTTTGTTGTATGGCAAGAAATCATTAGTCATTATATGCGCATATAAGTCGGACTAGCGCTTTATGATATAGTGTCCGAATATTTTTACTCCCCCCCCCCAAAAAAAAAAAAACCCTCTGGACTTAACGGATGGCAGATGTCTAATTGTTTTTTTAGCTGTTTTCATCTTCTATTGCCTTATGTGCAGATGTTTTCGAATCGCTTCCCAGAAGAACTTTACTCTGAGTTGCACCTGTGAGGATTTAACAAACACGACTTATATGCGAGTATATATTATGTAAGTCATATGACCAGAGGTTTTCAAATTAAATTAAGTACATTTTACGTGCTTAGATTTATTTTTCAATAACTGGCGAAGTACAATTCTGTTGAAGTACAAATAGGATGTAATATTTCTTTGGCGATTTAGTTTGGATGTGACATCCGTCCACGGGCGCCGATGCTTTTAGTTTTCTTCAATACGCTTGTAGCAATCTTAAAGCAATTTTTAACTACCAAAAATTAAAAAGAAGAACAAAGGTTTCTTTTTAAAATATAATCTTGCCGGTTTTTATTGTTTTTTTATTATTGCATAGTTCTTTTTCAGACTATTCTGATATTTCTGTTTCAAACTATTGCATCTATAAATATAATAATGATTGTTTCAATACTATGCATACTAAATAATAATAATGAATATAAAATTCTTCGATCCCCCCCCCCTTTTTTTAATTACATTTATTCTGGTCTACATAGTTTTTCAAGTCTCCCGGTCGATTTTTTCGAAAATGCAAGGAAATCAGTCGGAAGCGTTAGGCCGCACTGTGTCCGCTAAAAAAAAACTCGGCAATACGTATTCCCTAGTTGTATGGTGAAATTCTTATTGTCAAATCATCAACGAATGCTGCGTCGTTCGCTGTTCCTTCATTAGCGTACTTTTCTAATATATCCAAGAAAGCGTTTTGATATTAATTTAGTTCTGGCGCGGCCATTCTTGGAATGTTGTGACGTTGCCAATCTGTTCGATTTAAGTCACCGTTTTCTTCTTTGACCTTGCCAGCGAGGCGACGATAAATGGAAAGCCCTATGATAAAGAAAATAAGTCAAAAGAACAAAAAAATATACCAAAGGGGCTCAACGACAAAAATTACTCAAAATGATACAGCACAATGAAAATTCAAAGTTTTCAGTACATATGAACTAGGAAGTTAAAAAAAAAAAATACAACAGTCATAGAATATACAAGTAATAGATATGTTTTTTTCTGTCAACTGTTAACCTGTTTGTACTACATAGCTATTATGCGTCGTCTTCGGACGTTCGTCGCAGTTATCGGAAAACGTCATCAGGAATCTGGGATATTTGTATCATTTAATGTTTATTTCACGTGATCACTCGGCGCGATTCTCATTGGTTAAGACACCTTTTAAGAATTTTGAGGTATTTTTCGATCACGTACCTGAACAACAAGTGAAAGTCTAGAATGAATTTTGTTGTTGTAGATATAATAAATTAAATGATAGAAAATAGAATCTGTAAATTTTTTTGGTGAATGAAGTTTATCACCAAGAATTTTTAGACGGTAAACTTTTCACAATGCGCTGGCGCTTGAATGACGTTTTACGCGTCTAAAATTCGGGTTGATCCGCTGCATAGCACCGAAAGAATTAGATCATTTCTTATATAAGTTAATCAGATTTATCTCTGGCAGACAACTTCATGAAAACGACAATTATATCATTTTATTCTTTTACCACTTTACCCATTTTTTACTCCTTTTAATAAAGCGCTTAGCTGCGCTTTATGTCGTGCTCAGAGTTAGTTCAACTGCCGGAATTACCGCCAGCCTAATTAGAGCCAGAATCTAGAATTCTCACTTCCGGATTACCGCTCACCTATTAGGCAGGAATCTAGAATTCACTCCGGATTACCGCTCACTATCAGGCAGATCTAAAATCTCCATGTACGACCAATCAACGGGGCAACCAGATTTAGAATCATCTCTCTTCTTCCTCTGCTCTCGCCTTCTCTCTCTCTGCGTCTTTTCTCTCTCTCTCTTCTCTCTTTCCTATACTATATTATATAGCTATATATATATTCTCATAAACACATATTCTATACAATGTTTCTTATTTATAATGTTTGATTTTGTTTCATTGATACAACAGGAGATGGGATGACATTGATATTTGATTTGAAAATAGAGTTTTGTAAACAATAGATACATGTAGTAGTAAAACATGAAATAGGAAACGCTAGAATCTAAGAGAATATTTTTAAGGCTTTTAAACGTATAGATATATGTGTTCCGATGAAAAGAGAATTCACTGATATTTGATTAGTTTGTGATATTGTGATGAATAATGAAAACAATTACAGCAGCAGTGATGAATGTGTTAACATAGTCGACCATTTTTAACTTCTTCTTGCAACTTTTCAATTCTTTTGGAATTAAAGGCAATGGTGGAGTTTGAGTGTAACCCGGCCCTCCCCCCCCCCCGTTTTTTGGTGACCAAACTTAACGGTATTTATCCTCTAATGACACTGAAAACCCGAGAACTTGCGGGGGCTTAAGTTAAGGCTTACTGACTTCTTTTTTCAACGAACCCTCCTCACCCCTTTGCGACAAATCCTGGAGCCGCCTGCCAAGTGGTTCATAAAGGTAATTTTCAGGCTTTTGGGCCGTTAGAGGCGGAGCAAAAACTGTTTAAGAAAGACATTTAAATCTTTATCTCTACAACAACAGTTTAAGAATTAAATACATACTAATGATGTAAAGCAGGATTAAGGCCTCACGCAAAATTTGAATTTTGTGACCCCGGAGTAGGGGTTCTGACCCCGGGTGGGGGAAACTTGGCTACAGTTATTATTATAGTAAGAGCATATGTCTTGTCAGGGCTCAAAGAGCATTATCCATTCTACTAGCAGTCAGTTCATACTATGGACTACTCATGGGACGAATATCGTTCGCCTTTTGAAGTTTGGGTCAAAGTCAAGTGCACTGGTACAAGGCATAGCAGACAGTGGTTGTAGGCTGGTTGACGTTGAATTGCATTCCTTCTTTTAAATTTGTTTAAAAGCTAATTTGAGATGTATTTTAATTAAATGGGCACTTCAATCTCTTTCCTTTACTGAATTAAAGCTTTGAAAAGCAGTGTATATTCACAGGCGCTTGTTTCATAAACTTTGCAAAGTATGCTATAATACTAACACATTATATTTATAGCATTACTTCGCAAGTTTATGAAACAAGCGCCTGTGTTATATTGTAAGCTTAAGTTTTTAAATAGAAATGTTTTGAATTAAAGAGTTTAACTATTTTAAATTGAGCACTTGCTGTGTCATAATTTTGTCTGTATTTTTCAATCCATTTGATGCTTTTTATTTAAACAAATGTGTCAAACGTCAAAATAAAAAAAAACAATACAAACATGCATCCGTATATAAATTCCTTTGTCTCATTCACAAAAGGCGCTTTAGCGGCGGTACGTGGCAGTCAGTTAATTGTTTGCCTAGCATGCAGAAAGGTTAGGTTGTTCCAAATCCAAGTAGTGAAGGACTCGTATTCACAGCTGCAATTGCCGAATGCCCGGTAACAGGTGTTTGATCAAGTTGTCCACGGGTCATCGGAAATGCCAATATAAACGGATGACTGTGCCCGAGTAGTTTGGAACCACTCAACATCACTGCTTAACGGGGTGTGAAACCCGATCATAGAGTCAAAATTTGCTATCCTTCACCGGTATGTTGACGACTTGCATAGAAGTGAAAGATTCTCACGGGATCTTCAAGATAGACAAAAACAACAACAACAAACAAAAAAAGCGTTAAGCGCCTTTTCAGTACTTAGCAGTACTTTATTAATCTTTTAACGTCAATACGCATTAGTTTCTGCTGCATTGCATAG
>CAJDSM010022277.1:6091-29649 GCA_903981925.1 Ostrea lurida
CTGTAGTTGATAATTTGGACAATTCTTGAATGTATATGATTTTAAAAACATATTTTGTTCAACTTACTTTAATATATCTGTACAGGATTTTTTGCTGAAAATGCCTGGAGTGAATGTAAAAAATTACCGTCTCATCATGAACAAAGTGGAGAGCCTTTCTGCTCTATGTGACTGTTCAGTGGAACAACTGACTGGAATCATGGGAAGTGAACCCCACGCTAAACAGCTCTACAACTTCATCCACTCCAAACCGAAAGCACCCACCGATCAAACAGCAAAGCCAGGCAAAAGTGATTTCAAACGAGGATTCAAAAGGAAACGATAATTATCCGTGCGCTTTGTTATAGAGTTTGTTGACAGACACATGTAAAAAGCTACCTTACTCTGATAAACAATAAACAAATTGTTCCCTGAGAGATGATGACAATTTTCTGCCTCTAAAATTACATTTTGTTACAGAGATTCATGTATATGATTGTTGTATAAGTCTTACAAATATGAACTTACTGGAAAACAGCAAAGATTCAACCTTTTTATGGCATCACTATTTAATAGAGAAAATGTCACTTAAGTTGATAGTGATATTTAATATTTGTTGTCAAGTTTTCACAAAAAGCTAAAGACAAAGAAAAAAAAAACACACAACAGTACAAAATTGTGGAATGATATATTTCTTTTGAATTAACTATATTTTTGAGAAAATGGGCAGGAAATGGTATCTATACCAAATGATGTACACATTGGCATGTTGTTTGTACACCTATAGTAGTAATGATATTTCAGGCAGTTTAAATCCATGAATAGTAGTTTAATGCTGACTTTTAAATCTTTAGATATATAAAGATTTTAATGGGGCATATATATTGTTGATACACTGAATATAGTCCTCTGCCATGATTCAATGTGCCACGTTGTTATTTAAATAATGTTTATTTATTTGCATGCAATTAAATTGAATTTGCTAAACGAGTGTTAAGTTTGTATTTGTGGTTGTTTGTGTTTGTGGTTGTTTTGAAGATAAAGTAGATAGACAGCATCTGGATAGAAAAATTATTGTGCCAACATGAAACAAACACGGTATTTCATTTGTACTGTGGACCCTCTTGTAAAAGGTTACTGATCATGTGGTGGGAATATATTATGTCAGTCAATTATATATGATGAGAGATTTTGGTCTGTTTGTCTGTTAATGTTTTTGTCCACAAATACTTTACCTATGGCCATCCATAACTTTTGAATGGCTGGTGATGGGGCTTTATACGTAAGCTAAAAGCTCGTGAGTTTTTCTGATCACCCATTGTCTGTCTGTAAACTTTTCACATTTTCTACTTCTTCTCCAAAATCACTTTGACAATTTCAACCAAACTTAGTACAAATTATCCTTGGGTGAAGGGGATTCAGAGTTTTTAAAATGAAGGGTCATGTTTTCTTCAAAGGGGAGATAATCACAAAAATGGGGTGAAGTTATAAAAAAATCTTCTGAATAACAATTGGGCCAGAAAAGTTGAAATTTACACGAAGGCTTCTTGACATGTTGGAGATTCAAGTATGTAAAAACCATGACTCTCAGGAGTAAAGTGGGGCCACAGTAGGGGATCAAAGTTTTACATGCAAATACATTGGGAAAATCCTCTCAAGAAGACTGGAGCTGAAAGCTTCCTAATATTAAGTAGATTCAAGTTTGCTTAATAGATCATGGCCTCCTGGAGTAGGGTGGGACCATAATGGAGGATCAAAGTTTTACCTGCTGATATGTAAGAAAATCTTCCTCTCAAGAACCACTGGGCCAATTTCAGTAAAACTTATTGCAAATCATCCTCTGATGAAGGGGATTCAAGTCCAAATAAAGTGTCATGTCTCCTACAAAGGGGAGACAATCATAAAATGGGGTAAGGTCATTTAAAAATCTTCTCAAGAACCACTGGACCAGAAAAGTTGAAATTTATATGAAAGCTTCCGGACATAGATTAGATTCAAATTTGTTCAGATCATGGTCCCTGAGGGTGGGTTAAGGCCACAATAGGGGATCCCAAGTTTTTCATACTGATGAGACAATCTTGAGAACCACTGGGCCAATTTCAATCAAACTTGGTACACAATATCCTTGAGTGAAGGAGATTCAAGTTTTTATACGCCCGTCTTCAATCTCTGGACATATGTACTGTTATGTAGTGCGTGTGTCCGTCCGTCCGGCTGTAAATAGTTTGTCCGGGGTGGAGGGGGGGGGGGGGGGGGTTGGCAATAGGGGATTCAAGTTCTTACTTGCCAGATTATATAGAAAAATCTTCTCAAAAATGCTCACTGGACCAGAAGACGGCGATTTACATGACAGTTCCTGATGATACGAAGTAGATTCATTCTTAAATTTGTTCAATAATCTGGAACCCGGAGTAGTAGGGGATCAAACCTTTATATGCTGATATATTGGAAAATCTTCACAAGAATCGCTGGGTCAAACTTGGGTGAAGGGGGTTCGAGTTTGCTCAAACGAAGTACCATTCATACTTCAAAGGGTAGATAATCATGAAAAGGCAAAAATAGGGTATGGATATTTAATAATCTTTTCCTCATTACAAGAACATTTTGGCCAGAAAAATTGAAATATACTAGTATATGAAAGCTTCCTGGCATAGTGCACATTAAAGTTTGTTAAAATCATGGCCCCTGGGGGTTGGATGGGGCCACATTTCATGTATAGATTTGTTGGGTCTGCAATATTGGGTCAAAAGTTTTCATAGAATAAAGATTTAGGGAAATTCATTTTAAAATCGCAACGGCAGGGCCAAGGTCACTTAGTTGAGAACTGTTGCCCAGGGGCCTCTTGTCTCATGCTTCTGTCCAACATTTCCTAAAAGATCCACTTTTTTGTCTAGTCTAATCAGCACAGGTGTTACTTTTGGACAGAAAGTCACAGGACAAAAAGTCATCAAATCAGTAGGACAAAACGTAATGTGACAAAAGAACACTGACAATGAAAACTTTTGATCAGATGGGATAAAAAGTCACAAGACAACAAGCCGCACAAAAATCAGCAATTCAAGAATATTTTGATCAAGAAATTAAGGAGGGTAGAAAGGAATGTGTTTTTTTGCCACAATTCGTCATTAGCACTTTTATTATCATTAACTTGTTTATATAGAAATTATTGGATGACATTTCACTTACTACTTGTTTTGACAATAATCTGGAGTAAAAGGAAGCCATCCATACAAGTCTGCCATCAGATTTTGTTTTGACAATCATTAATATGAAGCACTGTAAACCATTTATTCTATATTAATAAAATATCTTTATCTAGTTCATATTTTACACTAAATATGATAAACACAACAAAAATTGAATAATAATTATTAATGTATTATTATTGAAATTTAAAATGAAAAATCAAAATAGATTCTCAAAAAAGTTATTCTTTCAATTAATTCATATCAAATAATGAAATTTATGAAAAATCAAAATAGATTCTCAAAAAAATATGAATTTTACAAATATATTTTCTTCAACTTTTGAATTACAAAAAGAAATGATATGTTTTAATTATGATAATCAATATTTCCTTGAAAACTGACTTTTTGTGCTGTGACATTTTGAATTTTGTCCTACTTTTCAATATTTTGATTTAAATATAAAAATGAATGTAGGACAGAAAGTACGTCACAGGACAAAATGTCAAAAATTAGTCACAAATTAGAAATTTTATGAAAGTGGGGCAGAGCAAAAAACTCGCAATTTATAAGAATTAAAACATTGATTTTTATATGAAAAATACATGTATATGTAAGATTATACTTTCCAATGAGAATTTATTTTTATTTCACACTTTAAATTTTGATGATAATAATTTGTAATTATTACTGAACTTTTATTCCTTTTATCATATCTATGATTAAGGATTTTAAAACAGACATTTTTTTTTTTAATAAGATTTAAACTAGAAATAAACCTTTGTAATCATTTGGTTTTACTACCATTAATGATTGTAAAAACAAATCAGAATGACCACTATAATATGGTTGGCTTCTTGCACCAATTTTTGTCCAAACAAGTAGAAGGGAGGTGAACTGTCAAATAATGATTGCTCTATAAACAACTTTTAATTGCTTTCTGTTGTCTGGTGATCAACTCTAGAGTCAAAAGTCCAATGGTGTACACACAACAGTAGCCAGTAATATGAAAGTCACTGGGTATACACAACATAGTCAATAAAGGGAGATCATCAGGAAGGAAGGTCAAGGGGTATACAACATACTTTGGGTATACACAACAGTAGTCAGTAAAGGGAGAATTACTCAAAGGTATAAACACAACAGTAGTCAGTAATAAAGTCAATAAGTATGGAATTACAGATATGATTGATTTTAGTTGCTTGTAAAAATTATATGATTTGTTTGCATCAATTCAAAACTTTTGGAATTGCTAATCTCTCTCTTCTCTCTCTCCAGTAAGATGTTTCTGCAGAGTCCCTTTATACAAAATGTTCTGCACATTTAGATAGAATGTAATGTTTTCCATCAATCACCACTTTGGTATAAATGAAAATATTTTTTTTAAGAATGCATAATAAGCATTGAATGAATTGTATTTTTCACTTTTATCATAAAGATATCTATAACTTTTAATTTCATCAAAATCTTTACACATTACACATTTACAATCTATTTTCTCATTTTCCAAAGCAATATTTTTTTATTAGATAACTTGTCTCTCAAATTTTTTTTTAATCATTAAAGATTTAAATGGTATCAATTATAAGTGGAGAAAATATCAGATTTGTGATTGGTGAAAAGTAACTGGACTCTACAATCCGATTGGTTGACATGCTTTTGAGGTGTGAGGGATCTCGGCCACCAGCCCTCATTTTCCCTGTGCCCCTGCCAGTAACAGGGTCACCCTTAACTAACGGGCCACTGGAACTATTAAGGTAGGTTACAATTCCAAATGGAGTCCTAGTGCGTAATCATTTGATCTAAAGAGAATTGACATCTTTTAAAGAGAGATAATTTTGATGACAATATAAGCTTCATTTTCATCCTAAATTGCTAACCATTTTATTTGAAATTATCATTAGTGAAATACACAACTTTGTATTTTTCCTAAAGTGATGTCTTATTTTTACTGTTAAGCTATGTTTTTTGTTATTCGCATTTTCTGTTGCAAAAAAAAGTGGTTGTATCTGTGGGGAAAACAAACTATGATGTGTTTACGACTCTAGTAATTGACAGTGTCTAATTCAAGTATTTATCCCACCTAATTTTTCAAAGTAAAACATGAATAAATAAAATCAGATATAGGCAACCTACAATTCTTTAAAAAAAATCATTTTTATACGGAGGCTGACAATCTATGTTGAAAATGCCTTACACAGAGCTTATAATATCCACATTATGAATAATACACATATGAACTCGATAATTGACTTTGTTTTTTTCACTCCCCCCCCCGAAGCACCCCTATCGCCGCCTCTGGGCCCTCTGGCCTTCGTCAATCACTGGTCTGAAATCCCCGATCTCTCCACCAGAGAGTTAAGAGAAAACACAACTTATAACGTGTCCTAGGCGGGACTAAATTACCCCCCCCGCGGTGGTCACTCGCAATACATAAATGAACACACAGATTTTCTTCGATTAACAGAAGTTGTCTAGATCAGATGGGTAATAATATATATAATTTCTGTTAGGAGACAGTTCGTTGGACGAGCACAATGCTACATTGGTGAAAAATGCTTAAGTCCAAACGTTTCATATCTTGTACAAAAATTGGCTAACACAAATTCCTGACCACTATGCCACATCTCCATTATGTGATCTAACACTCCACAAAGTTTCATAAAAAGTCTGCAAGTCGTTTAGGAGGGAGTTGCGGACACGCATGATGCATAGGTCATTTGGTGAAAATGGCCTAAGTCCAGAAGCTTTCATATCTGTGTACAAAATTGTCCAAAAGAAAAGTTCCCGTACAATATGCAATCTCCATTATGTATCTAAACACTCCACAAAGTTTCAATAACAAATCTTTGACGCTGAAGTCGTGTTAGGAGCGAGTTGCGGTACAATAACGCACTGTATGCATAGGTATTTTGATCGTGACCAAAACATGCCCAAGTTTCCAAAACGTTCATAT
Organism: Ostrea lurida; assembly: GCA_903981925.1. Taxonomy (NCBI): domain Eukaryota; kingdom Metazoa; phylum Mollusca; class Bivalvia; order Ostreida; family Ostreidae; genus Ostrea; species Ostrea lurida. The sequence goes on from CAJDSM010022277.1 coordinate 12,212, forward strand.
TCTTGGTACAGAAAATTGTCCAAATAAAATTCGCTGATAAGTATGCACATGTCCATTATGTATTTCAACACTCCACAAGTTTTCATTGAAATCCTGCAAGTTCGTTTAGGAGGAGTTGCGGACAAAAGCATATTTCGAACAGACAGCACGGACAGACAGACAGGGTGAAACCTATATATCCCCCCAAACTGATGCATTTCAGGCTATTTTGGTAAAAATGCCTAAGTCCAAGTTCATATCTTGTGACAAAAATTGCTCCAAAATAAAATCCTTGGACAATATGCACATCTCCATTATGTGATCTAACACTCGACCAAAGTTCATGAAACAGAGCCTGCAAGTGCGTTTAGGGAGGAGTTGCGGACAACGCACTGGAATGCATTAGTATTTTTGGGTGAAATAAATGCCTAAGTCCAAACGTTCTATCATTGTACAAACATTTTCCAAAATACCAAATTTCCCTGACAATATTGCCACATCCTCCAACTAATCACTTCAATATTCTAACAAACCCTCACACAACAGAAAGTTCATAAAAGATCCTGCCAAGTCGTTTAGGCAGAGTTGCGTGACAAAACGGACATTGATGCAGTCTATAGGTATTTTGGCTTGAAAATATTATGCCTAAGTCCAAAAACGTTCATATCTGATGTCTACAAAGAATTGTCCAGAAATAAAATTTCCTGACAATCATGAGCAACAATACGTCCCATTATGCATTCTAACAACCCTCCACCAAGTTTTCATAAATCCTGCCAAGTGATTTAGGAGGAGCTTGCGGACAACACACACTATTCGGACAGACAGACGGCACGGACAGGCGACACGGAACAGACAGACAGGGTGAAAACCTATATACCCCCCCAAACTTCGTTTGCGGGGGTATAAAAAAAAACTGTTTGGCGGAGTTTTTTTGGGGGGGTGTTTTTTGGTATGTAGAAGTTCCTTAATAAATAACGTCAGAGATTTTAGTAAATTTGGTAAATATTCTATAGCTTTAATTAATACTTTGTTTAAATGAAAACTGCAGTAAATTCTCTTCTTTGTTTTGACATTTCAAAACAACATTTAGAATTAGTGTGTCATCATGATACCCTTTTCTCTTGTTACAAATATCAGAAGTATATCAACAAAAAATCTCAACCAATCAGAATAATTGTCTTCTGTTTGTCTTTCTGTCTGTAAACTTGACATATTTTTGACTTCTCCAGAACCATTTAGATTGTTTTAACAGGACATGACATAAAGCATTGGTAAAGGAGATTCAAAATTGTTCAAACGTACTTTCTTTCAAAGGGGAGATAATTAAGAAATAGTGAAAATATGGTGACATCTTTTTTAACTCGAGAGAATCAGAAAAAACAAAACTTTCTATGAAAGCTTCCTTTAAAAATGTAGATTCAAAATTTTCAAATCATAGTTCCTGGAGGTGGGATGGGGCTCTAAAACTTATTATTTTATTTACCATCGAGTCAAATTTGTTGAATTCATGGCTCTCAGAATTTAAATGAGGCCACAAGGGGGGGGGGGGAGGGGGGGGCAAATATTAACACAACTATATTATAAAAAGGTTTTAAAAATCTTATGCAGCTAAGTCATGATTAAGCATCTTTAGGAAATTCAGATTCGTGTTTTATCAACTCTTGGTGGGGGAGGGTATGGTTTCTCACCATTGTCAGTCTGACATAGTTTGTCCAAGCCATAACCTCTGACCCTCTATGTAGATTTGAACAATAATTCAAAGAATTGTTGCCCTGAACCAAGAAAGTGTCATGACCTTGATACAAGGTCAAAGGTCAAGGTAACAATGCACATAATGGTTTTAACATTGTCTGGGCCATAACTTTTCACTGAGTGCATGCTTGGAATTACTACATTGAACCTCATGCATTTCATTAAAATTTTCAGAAAGAAATCTGAAGAGAAGAATACAGAATACAGAAAAGTCAGCAGGTTAGTAACACCATGGTTACATAGCAAACAAGGTTACTGAGGAACATTGCCTAATTTCATTTCCTAACAGTGGACCATGAAGCTGTCATTTCGTACATTTAAATTATTGTCCTATTCCATGATATCACATGAGACATAGAATCCATTGTAAACACATGTGGAATTGGGGAAAAGAATTAATCTTGAATTCAACAAGGACTCTTCATAAATAAGGACTCTAGTTCTGGAGGTTATACATTTCCCAATACCACACAAGCAATGAAGGGGTTATTTTTTATTATCCCCGCCCCTGAAAAAGAGGGAGCTCCCTTTATTGACTACTGTTGTGTATAGCATCAGTGTATCTCCGCCTTTATTTGACTTCTGTTGTAGTATACACCATGATTCCCTTTTATGCATCCTGTTGGTGTCATGTATACTTCACTAGTGATCTCCCTTTATTGACTTCTGTTGTGTTTACAACACAGTGGTACCTCCCCTTTTTGATCTGTTGTGTATTACACCAGTGGTCTACAGTCCAACCTTTATAGTGACTACTGCTTGCTTGGTATACACCCAACGTATGATCCAGATCCCTTATTATATCGACTACTAGTGTGTCGTTATAGAGGTCAAGATGTTCGCAAAAACGTGCTCTGTTATCTAGCTATACGTTGTTTTTGATAATAATCTCAATGATCTCAAGCAACGTGCAAACGTATGATACGACACTTTATTGACGTAATTCTAGTTGTGTCGTATTACAAAAGTGACCACTGTGATTCTGTCCTCTTTCATTGAGCGTTGTACCCTGGTTGTTTGTAGTGTAATTGAGGGGAACAACCACGTGATCCGTCTCATAGTTAATTGACTACTGGTTGGTTGTAATAGCACCAGTGAAATCATTCCCTTATTGACTACTAGGTGCTGTAGAATATACACCAGTGCACATCCGCAAGCTTCTCGGTGGTCTTACTACCGGCAGAACATCTGCGAATGTCATTAGTGGTTGGAACGTGTCATAGGCGGTAAAATGTGGGTCTATATAATAATCGCTTATAGCAATCTTTCATGTATAGCTATGTGCTTAGTAAAAGCCTCTCTCTGTTATTTTCCTATCAACTCAAAATGAAATACATAACATGACCTTGTCAACGACAAATTCTAACAAAAAAACTACCATCATAACCTGATGTGCCTCGGGCCTGTATTCCGGCTTTGTTACAAAATTGTAAAGCACTATCCGGTAATAGGCCTAAATACATTGAAGGTGTTTTCCGAGCTCTGCGGTAGATAGGCCGTGAAACGTTGCGATTGTACAACCAGTTTATGAGATCTCCCTTTATATTGACTAACTGTTCAGTGTACACTACACCAGTTGATATCCGCTTTATATTAGGACCTATTCGATAAATGCGACATGTGACGTAACACAACTAGTGCATCTCCCGCCATGTGTAACTACTTATTGACTATTGTTATATACCCTCCTACTACAAACAGATCCTTACAATAATGTCCACTTACGAAAAAAGTCCAACAGTTAGAAGTCTGGACGGGATTTCTCGGAGCCGGAGGAACTGTTAAAAATCACTGTTAATAGAGAGGACTGTGCCGCTGAAAACAGTCATATGGCGATAAATGAGCTTACTCTTTTCACCGCATCGTCGGCTAACCTCAGCTGAATTCTGGTAACCACTCAGTTAGATGTAATCAGCCGAGGTGCTGCCTGCGTAGCAATTCTAAAGTCCTAAATAGAAATGGCCGAAAGGTCGTTTTCGCTGCGGCGAAAGGAAGACGGAATCCAAGCGTATGCTTGAAAGCAGGGACAGCAAAAGACACAATAAAAAATGATGGTAAAAAACGTAACTGAAATATTCTCTGTGAATATATCTTGACTCTGGACCCTTAATCCACGTCTCTTCGTGGTTAAAATCTTGTGAAGAATTTATCTACAGGTAGAAGCTATTGAAGAGAATCTCTAACTGTTTATGTACAGGTAAAAACAAAACAGCTCTGTTGACAGGACAAACGGGACTAGGTCGACCCTGTTGGGACGGAGTGCAAACTGATTGCCGCGACGGCCAAGCCTACGGTCCTTCGGGGCAACAGTTGCCTCCGGTTCCAACAGAACGACTGTTTCCCTCTTACCCCAGTCAACAACTGTATACTGTTTGTTATACACCCAGTGATACTCCCTATTAATTAGCAATTACTATTGTAGTCTAATACACGCAGTGGATCTCCCTTTATGAACTAACTGTTGTGTATAACCAGTGATCTCCCTTTTAATTGACTACTGTTTGTGTATACACCCAGTTGATCCTCCCTTTATTTGATATTCGTTAGTTAAGTATACCCAGTGATACTCCCTTTCATTGACTATCTGTTCGCTGTTATACACACCAAGTGATCTCCCATTATATTGGCTACTGTTGTAGTTATCGTGAGTACACAGTGCACTCCCTTTATTGACTATCTAGTTGTGTATACAATCCAGTGGATTGCTCCCTTATATTTGACTACTGTTGTGTCCATAACCAAGTGATCTCCCTTTATTGACTATGATAACCCACCAGTTGATCTCCTGTATGGATATTGTCTGTCAGATACACGGGTGTTTCCCACTAATAGTATGGTTCGTTTGAATCTAATAATGAATTTATTGAAACAAACACGGTTTTGAGCTAGTTAAGAAAAAAGTTTTGTATCTATCATAACTACATGCTAAATCCATTAATTTGTTTGTGAATAATACTGGTACCTGTAGTTGCAAACTTTCGAGTGGACATTTGACATCAACAACGGTGAGCCAGTTTATCAAATTTCTTAATTTACGGTCATTTTTATCAGTCTATCTCATAACGTCACATTTTGCAGTACAATGTTACTAGAATTGACTACAGTCTCTTCAATAAGAAGAAATTATATATTTATGCATATTTTTTCGAAATTATCAACACATTTTTTAATAAGACACCTCTTAATATATAAATTGATGATATCCTTTTGAGTTTGTTCAGTGTCTGACTGTGGTTTGGGGCTGTATACCCTAATACTTTAAGATCCCTATTAAGAAAGGGTCCAAGGATATTAGATCATGGTGAACGCGGAACGACCCTTACTTCTTCGTTTCAATATACGATTTAATGTTTGTTCAAAGATACCGTTTTTTCTAACCAGTGGTAAAAGATGCAGATTAAGTGTGAGACTGTAGCTCCATCCTGTTGAAACCAAACAGTCTGTATAGATGCATATTTTTCTTTGCAAGATTAGGGGTGAAATTAAGGTCTCAATAAGTGGAGTGCACTTACTGAAAAAGTCAAAATCTTTTGTCACCAAAATAAAAATGTTGGATTTGGTGTTTAAAATGTATAATGGTGTGTGTAAAAGTATGGTAAGTAACAAAGATATTTTATCAAAGTTAAGAAATGTAACATATATTATGTAAACCCAGTTACTACCCGTGATCTCCTTATTAACCTCGTGATCATCACCGTATTCTATTGACTACTGGATTGTGTAGTAAACGCAGCTGATCTCGCCTTATTGACTTCTGTTAATGTGATACACAGATCCACAGTGTATATAATCCACGTATTCCTATTGAGGGCTAGCTGTTGTGTATAACCAGTGATACTACACCTTTTATTGCTACTGTGTGTATGGTAATCACTAATGATCTCCTTTATTGCGACTAACTGTGTATTACATCAGTGATCTCACCTTTAATTGACTACTGTTTGTGTATCTACAACCAGTGTCTCCTTTAAGTTGACTACTGTGTGTATACCCACCAGTGTTCCCTTTATTGACTAAGTATGTATCCCAGGATTCTCCCTTGTATTGACTATGTTGTGTATACACCAGTGATTTCCCTTTATTGACTACTGTTGTATATACACATGATTCCCTTTATTTGACTATGTTATGTTAACCCAGTGATTCCCTCTTTATTGACTACTGTTGTGTATATATACCCAATGATCTCCCTTTATTGACACTACTGTTGTGTGTATACACCGTTTGAATCATTCCCTTTATTGACATACTGTTGTGTAATCATCAGGTGATCTCCTTTATTGACTACGTGTTGTGTACCAGTGCTTTATGCTGTTTATCACCAGTTCTCCTTTATTGACTACTGTTTAGTATCACCAAGTGATTCCCTTTATACTACTGTTGGACAATGTTCTATACATTGGTCACAGTGATCTCTTGCCACTTTCGATTGTATCTCCTTTTGCTATGTGATATCACCAGTGATCTCCTTTATTGAGCTACTCTGTTAAGTATGCACAGTGATCTCCTTTATTGACTATGCTAGTGTATTATCACCACGTGATCTCCTCCTTTAATATGACTACTGTATGTGTTCGTATACACCAGTGATCTCCCTTTAATTCTATCTGTTGTAGTATTACATCCAGTGATGCTCCCTTTATTGACTACCTGTTTATGTACTACACCAGTGGTTCCTTTATTGACTATCTGTTGTGTAAGGAACACAGTGATCATCTGCTTTATTGACTTCATGTTGATGTATACGCAGTGATCTCACCTTTTTGACTACTCGTCTGTGAGTATCACTAGTGATCTCCTTTATTGACTACGTTCGTGTATACACCAATTGACTCTCCCTTTATTGGACTATGTTAGTGTATAACACCAGTTGATATCCCTTTATTGACTACTCGATTGTGTATACACGTATTCCCATGTCGCATCGATCTCCCTTTATGACCTCTGTTGTTATATACACCAGTGATCTCCCTTATTGACTTGGACTTATGCTGTAACACCAGTGATCTCCCTTTATCTGACTATTTAGTAAACACCAGTGATCTCTCCTTTATTGACTACTGTGTATTAGACACCAGTCGACTCTCCCTTTATTGACTACTGTTGTGTATACACCAGTGATGCTCGCCTTTATTGATACGTTGTGATATACACACAGTGATCTCCCTTTTGACTATTCGTGTTGTGTATACAACCAGTGATCTCCCTTTATGCTACTGTTTGTATACACCAGTGATGCCCCTTTATTGACTACTGTTATCGTAAAACACCAAGTGATCTCCTTTAATTGACTACTGTTTGAATGTATAACACCATGATACTCCCTTAATTGACTTACTGTTGTGTATGAACACCAGTGATCTCCCGTTCTATTGACAACTGTTGTGTATTCATCCAGTGATCTCCTTTATTGACTACTGGTTGTGTAATACCACCCAGTGGTTCTCCCTTTATTTGACTACTGTTGTGTTGAGTACACTATGAGCTTCCCTTTATGACTTACTGTTGTGTATAACCGTGATCTCCCTATATTGACTACATTGTGTATGATATACCTACTGATTCCCTTTATTGAACTATCTTTCTGTAAGATCAGTGATCTCCCTTATATTGACTACTGTTCTGTCTATTTACATGCTATCTCCCTTTATTGACTTCTGCTTGATAGTCACACAGTGATTCTCCCTTTATTGAAGCTACTGCTGTGTATGTACACCAGTGATCTCCCTTTAATTGACTACTGCTTGTGTAATTATCATCACAGTGACTACTCCGCTTTATTGACTTACTCTTGGTGTATTAGACTACACTAGTGATCTCCCTTTATGTACTGTTATGTATACACCAGTGATCTCCCTTTATTGACTACTGTTAGCTGTATAGCAGCCGTGACTCACCTTTATATTGACTACTGTTGTGTATACACAGTGACTCTTGCCCTCTATTGACTCTTAGTCACTGATATCCGTATTTAGACTACGTATGTGTAACATCAGTGATCTGCCCTTATGTACTACTGCTTAGGTATACACACAGTGCTCCTTCGAATTGATACAAATTGTTGGGACTGGGGTCAGAGGAAACAGTCGATTCTGTGGACCGAGTGAAGCTGTTGACCCAAGGCCGTAGGCCATCGGGCAACAGCTTTGCACTCGGTCCAAATAGGTCGACTGTTTGGTCCCGAGTCTCCTGTACACTGTTTTTCGCGTTATAACCCCTGTTAAACAGTAGGAAGATTTCCTCATCAGGCCAAGCCAGAATGGTATTCAATTCTTGCCAATTTATCCCGAAGAGACACGTATAAATCCAAAATCCAAAGATATTTCACTGAGAATATTTTCACCATTTTTATTGCTGTTTTTGCTGGCCTCTGCTTTCAAGCATCGCTTAATTGTCAATCCTCATTGCCACAGCTGCGAGGACGACCATTCGGTCAATCTTACTGTTTATAAATCAATACCAAACCGACTGAATAAATCACCTCGGCCAATCACCTCCGGCTGATTTACATCTAACTGGTGGATCTTCCAAAATGAACAATCACCACGTAAGGTGCCGGTTTGCGAAGGAGGAAAAACTTAACAAATTTAGCGCCATATAGTTAGCAGGCCAACAGTTCCTTTTTTAATAGTCGATTTTAACAAGTTCCTCCGGCCCCCCAGCCAACAGTCAATGATGTCGGACTTTTTTAAGGAATATGTAGAAACTGTTTAGTAGGGTATAACAATACTACTGTTGTGTATAGCACTAATATCTCCCTTTATTGACTACTGTTGTGTATATACTAGTCCCATTCGTTGCTAACAAGTATCCCTTATTGACTACTTGTTGTGTAACATCCAGTGATCTCCTTATTGACTATTATTGACCTACACTTGTCTATTTAAAATTGTAATTTGTCATTTTTGACTGTTTCCTGGGAGGTTTTGGGTATTTACGTTTCAAGGGTAAACAGTTGAAACTGTTACATTTTCGGATAAAGAACTGTTACATGCGCAAAGAATGCGCAAACATGGATCCCATTGTGACGCAGCCAACACATAAATTTGACGTAAATTAGTAAATGTTTAACCAAAGTTAAACACCGATGTCAACGATTAGAACCTCCCTGCATATGTCTCTTCATTTTGTTATTTTAGTAATAGTAAGTAATCTGTGTAGGGTTCATAATTTATTCAATATTTGATATTGAATATGCCTTAGGTGGACAAATTTATAATGCATGGACTGTTTATAAATAATTAGGTAAGTAATAAAACATGTATTCGCTAGGTATCTTAGGTAGACAGTTCCAAACCATTGGTCCTCGGTATTCGGGATGACCAATGAGACACTGTTGTCCGCTCCGCTCCGGCCCAGGCAACAGTTCTCTGGTCATCCCGTACCTTGGGACAATAATTGGACTGTTACCTGAATACCATTGGAATAAACTGTATACTGTTGTGTATACACCAGTGATCTCCCTTTTATTGACTACTGTTGTGTATACACCAGTGATCTCCCTTTATTGACTACTGTTGTGTATACACTAATGATCTCCCTTTATTGACTACTGTTGTGTATACACCAGTGGTCTCCCTTTTTGATTACTGTTGTGTATACACCAGTGATCTCCCTTTATTGACTACTGTTGTGTATTATACACCAGTGATCTCCCTTTATTTGACTACTGGGGTTCGTTTACACCAGTGATCTCCCTTTATTTGACTACTGTTATGTATAGCAGTGATCTCCTTTATTGACTTGTTGTGTAACACAGTGATCTCCCTTTATTGACTACTGTTATGTATACACCAGTGATCTCTCCTTTCTTGACTTCACTGTTGTATACCACCAGTGATCTCCCTTTATGACTACTGTTGTGTTACACCAGTGATCATCTCCTTGATTATAGACTACTGTTATGTATACACCAGTGATCTCCCTTTATGACTACTGTTGTGTATACACCAGTGATCTCCCTTTATTGGCTACTGTTGTGTATGTATACCACTAATGATCTTCCTTTATTGACTACTGTTCGTGAATACTACCAGTGGTATCCCTTTTTGTACTACTGTTGTTGTATACACCAGTGGTCCTCTATCCTTTATTTGACTACTGTTGTGTATGTATACACCAGTGATCTCCCTTTATTGACTATAATCACCAGTGATCTCCCTTTATTTGACTACTGTTGTGTATGTAACACGCAGTGATCTCCCTTTATTGACTATATACACCAGTGATCTCCCTTTATTGACTACTGTTGTGTATACACCAGTGATCTCCCTTTATTGACTAGCTGTTGTGTATACAATGATCTCCCTTTATTGACTACTGTTGTGTCCACTATCCAACCAGTGATCTCCCTTATATTAGCTACGTATGATACGACCAGTGATCTCCCTTTATTGATACTGTTATGTTACTAACCACGTGGTCTCCCTTATATTACTTACTGTTTTGATGATACACCAGTGATCTCCCTTTATTGAACTACTCGTTGTGTATACACCTAGTACTCCTTTATTGACTACTGTTGTGTATGTATACACCCCAGTGTCTCCCTTATTGACTACCGTTCTGTGTAATCACCCAGCGAATATACCCTTAGTGAGACCTACTTGTTATAGATGCTCATACAACCACTCCCTCCATCATGCCTGTATCTGACGGAGAGTTTGTGAAATCGAAATATACCCCGCACAGTGGTTTCCCTTTATCACTTGACACTAACTCGTTGTGAGTTGAAAAGCAGCACGTACTCTTTCACCTTTTATGAAATAACATTGGTCTGAGAATGCCAAATCATCACCCTAAGTTTATGATGGGTCCCTTTTCTTGATATATTGATAGTGTGATGATGTACATGTTGCTGAAATCTTATATTCAAGAACTGTGGTTTCATCAACTTTTGTGGGCATCAATTTTTGTAGAACACGCAAAAAGTACTGTTTTGTCAATATGTAAGCTCGTGGATGCCCACTATGAAAAAAAAATCACATTGGTTCATCAATTGGAACATCTTGTGCATTTAATTTTCAATACAGAAAATAAAATGTATGTGAAATTTGAGCCCGATTTAAAGTTACAGTCAAACCTCATTATCTCGAACTCAATGGGACTGAGAAAAATATTCAAGATATCCGAGGATTCGAAATATCGAGGGTAAAATTCTTAAAGAATTTGTGGTAGGGAATTCCAAATCAATTCAACTTTTCCATGGTATTCGAGATATCAGTGTTCGAGATAACGAGGTTCAACTCTATTCCTAAATTGAAAATCAAATTATAGGTATCGCATATTATTTTTGTTAACTTTAACATGGCAATAAGGAAATTGTATTTCATATAAAAGAAGCAGGTACTGCATATGTACTAGCACAGATTAACAGCAATTGGATATATTATTGGTAACAGTCCTAATTTCTTAATTATTAATAATGATATCTTTGTAAACATATATTCTAAGTGTATTTTAAATAATAATGTTTAATGCCTCAATTAGTTATGTTTATCGGAAAAAGTTTCATTATGCATGTATTGATTGGTCATAATCATGGACAATGACGGAGCAAGATGAAAATCTTCTATCAGAGGCACCAAATTTCGATGAATGTTTGAATTTGTGGTTGAAGTCTTCAACAAAATCCATGAAAATTGGTGTTCAATGAATAATGATGAAACCACAGTATAAGTTTTGTCTATCTCAGTTTAAACATTTGGTGTTAATCTCAAAAAACCTTATGGTCGCTATATTGTATAAGCAACAGAGAACACAAGTCTGAGACTATCAAGAAATGAATTTCACTATGCTGATCATAAGTTGTACTTGCTTGCAATATAAAGTGCATTAACTGCTTTGAATATAATAGATTTAAAACATACTGCATTTCTTGTTTGATTTTGAACAAATGACATGGTGCAAAAAACTTTCAAATAACTTATCCCAAGCTATCTTCTCTTTATTCAAGCTGCAGAATGGAGGGACATCATCATTTAGATCCCTCATCAAAGCCAGTTAACGAGAAACCACCATCCAATCAGGACCATCCCATGGAAATTGATCTCGAAAACACTTCCATCCAAACCATTCAACCAGTGAAGGTCAGGCTGTCCAGCTATAGCCGACAGTCCAGTCCATCTCCCCTGAGGCTTAGCACACAGGGTGTGGAGAAACAACCAGAGCTAGACACTACAAGGACCCGGACATCAAAACGCCAGGCTTTGAGAAGTTATGGAACTGTGCCACACTCTCTTAAAAGACCAGGAGAGAGATCTCCCTCACCTAAACTATTCAAACGGGATAGAAGTGCTCCGGTAAAGCCACGGAAAAGATTATCTGCAAGAAAAGATATATCAATGATCTCCAGTCAACAGCGTCAACTTCAATCACAGTACGCTACGAAATCTAATGTTAGAGAACCTTTACCTCTGACTTTGATCAACACACCACAGGACTCGAGATACCTTACAAGGTCTCGTGTGAAACTGAGGAAGCAGGACAACAAAAGCCCTTGTCCTCTTCATGGGAAACTTGTGTTTAGGAAGAGAAGGCAAAGTACCGCTCCAAAGCACCAATCAACACCAAAAATACCACAATCTCTAGTGGTCAAGAAAATGGTTTCTCGAGCAAAGGAAGGTAAACCAAAGTTAAGTCTCTCTAAGCTCCTTAATCAGTCCAAAAGCAGGACTCCAATCCGAAGCAGATTCTCTCATGAAGCAGATGGTAAATCTCCCATCACAAGAGCTAAGAGACAGATAATGACTGACATCTCACAAGACAAAAGTAAAACAGATGAGAAAATTACCAGCGAACACAAGAAGGAAGTGAAGGATACAGGCTACAGAAAAAACAAGCAACGTAGTTTCATGACAGGGATAAGGAATCTGACAGCAAGTATTCAACAGAGGTTCTCCAAGAAAAAGAAGAGGCAGCAAGTACAATTAGATTTGACAAAGTCTTCAAAAGTTGAAAATGCCAGTGATGTTCAATGGGTGGAACTTAATTCAGAGCAAAAGACAGTTCTGTTCACAGGGGCCACTGAACCATTGGACACTACATTAAAGACAAGCTGCTTTGGGACCCGCAGGTTCAAAATAACAAAGAAGCCTGTCAAATATAATGAGAAACATGCCAAAAAGAAAAAAGTCACCGTATCATCACCAAAGATACGAAATCAGCTAATCCCAGTGACAGCTGTTACCCATACAACTGCTTTGACATCACTTCAACAATATTCCACAGCCAGTGAACCCATGGACTACATTACAGATGTTACAGCCTCTGTTCCTGTTGTGAAATCTACAACAACTAGTACAACTGATTTGGATACCTATCGAATCTCATTTTCACCAGCAGAAAGCAAGTCAACACTGCAACAGTCACCAAGAGCCACAATGTCTGCGCCAGCTCCAAAGAAAACACCACCAGCAGCTCCAAAGAGAACACCAACAACTCCAAAGAGAACACTACCAACAGCTTCAAAGATGACACCAACAGCTCCAAAGATGACAACACCACCAACATCTCCAAAGATGACACCATCACCAACAACTCCAAAGATGACAACACCACCAACATCTCCAAAGATGACACCATCACCAACAACTCCAAAGATGACAACACCACCAACATCTCCAAAGATGACACCACCACCAACAACTCCAAAGAGAATACTACCAACAGCTCCAAAGCGAATACCACCAACAGCTCCAAAGGCAACACCATCAATGGCTTCAAAGATAACAACTCCAAATATAACAACTCCAAAGAGAACACTACCAACAGCTCCAAAGAGAATACCACCAACAACTCCAAAGATGACACCACCACCAACAACTCCAAAGAGAATACTACCAACAGCTCCAAAGCGAATACCACCAACAGCTCCAAAGATGATACCAACAGCAACTCCAAAGAGAACACTACCAACAGCTCCAAAGAGAATACCACCAACAGCTCCAAACGCAACATCTCCGCACAGGCGAAGGCACATACTCCAACGCTACCAAATTCATGCAATGGGATTGAAACTATCGAACACCACGCAACTCTTAAAGTTGACACCACCAACAAGCTTCAACAAATAACGAATTCCACAGCTCCAAAGATAACATCACCAACAACTCCAAAGATGACACCAACAACAGCCTCAAAGGAAACAACTCTAAAGTTGACACCGCCAACAGCTTCAAAGATAACATCCCCAATAACTCCAAAGTTATCACCACCAAAGCAAGTAAAAGTAATCATCCCAAACACAAGGACCCCACAGAAAGCAGCACCAGGGGATCCAGTTGCATGTACATTTCAGACTCTGTCTCCATCACAAATGCTTTCATCAGCAGGGAAGGCTTCAAGGAGGACAGCAGCAGCAGCAATAAAGTGTTTGAAGTTGTCATTGCCACTGTTGGAAAGTCCTAAACCAGTGATTTCAGCAACAGCTGTTCCTTCAGTGGAGATGCTGTCACCTTCAGCAAAGTATGCTAAGTCTTCTGCAGAGACACCCTCGCCTTCCACCAAGATGTCATCTTTACATATTTCATCTCCAAAATCTCAATTATATGCTCATGAGCCACAATCTGCATCACCTACTCACAAATGTTCATCAGAGGTGTCCAACACTTGTATAGCATCACAAATGGAATCCCCTAGATTACAAATGTCACCATCAGGAAAACTTACAAGAGGGTCACCAATGCAGATATCAGTAGTAACGCCTATAAAATTGCCATCACTACTGTTGGAAAGTCCAAAACAAGTTATTTCATTGTCACCATCAAAACATCCCAATTTAACAACAAATATGTCATCAGTCAAGTTGCTGTCACCTTCAACTAAGCATTCCACATCTGGTGGAAAGACACCTTCCAATGAAATGTCATCAACATCAGTTTCTCAACTGCCTTTCCTTGAGGAAATATCAGCAACATCCAATGATGAATATTTAGCAAGGATGTTGCATGCTTGTACAGTTTCAGAATGTAGACCATCTTCTGGGTCATTGCAACCATTACCAAGAATGATAATGTCTGTTTCTGAAGCTTCATTACAATCATCGTCCCAACTGACACCTCCAGAGCTGCCAAACCTTGTGACATCAGCATCAACCATACAACTTGTCAAACACCAAGGGCATTCAATGTCAAGTATCAGTCCAAGATGTCATTCAGAACCATTCACAATGTCATTGCCAATGTCTCATGGTGCTTCCTCTTCACCAATTGAACAGATGGAGTTTTCTCCATCTGCGACAGAGCCACAAGCACAGCATCTGATGTGTTCAGGAAACCAACACCTCTCAACCAAACATCAGACCATGGTTGAAACAGGGACCAATACAGGCATTCAAAGTCATCTATCAACTTCAACTCTACAGCCTGCAATGACTGTGTCACATGCAGTAGTGCCACTTGTATCTGTAACTCAACAGCAACCACACATTTCAGTGAACAATGGGCAGAAAGTATCCCCAAGTAATGGTGATCAGCATATCCAATCAGCTTCAACTTCAGTTATCTTTTCCACACCGTCTCAACCTGCAGTATGTATCTTATGAAACCAAAGGCATCATGACGAAGACATTACCAATGAGTGTCATTCAGCTTTATCCCAGAGGATGTCCTATACAAATCCAACAGAAAGTGTGGTGTCATCAATGTCCCAACCCTTACTCACCAGACCTTCCTGTTTTTACGAAGGTATACCGTTGTTTAGACCACATTCATCCATGACAATTCAGGAAACCACCAGGCCACTTTCAGTCCCAATCTCTGACTACAATCCTGTTTATGGAATGAGCAACTTCAATTCCACTGTTTTGTCATACTACAAACACCATGGCTCCTTCCACAACAGTTACCTCCAGTATCAGACAGGAGACCCAGTGATGACTCAAACAGCATTGTCAAAGTTTCAGAAAACTCAACCCAATATTTCAACATGGTATTCTAACCTTCAGTCAAATCCAGTGGACCTGATGTGTTATGAAACATATGATGACATAGAACACCCATCACAGTGCACAGAAACAATGACACAAACCAATTTGTCCATACCATCTGACACCAGTCTCCCTGTGCTTTCCATGAGTGACCTGGCAGAGGGTGGTATAAATCTATCAAATACTTCAGAGAAAAACACATCCTTCATAGAAACCAGTAGAGCTGTGAAAGAATGGAGTGCCTCATGTACTCTTGATTCATCTCAGGATCAGACTTCTTCAACTCTCTGCAGTCAACCTTCAGTCTTGCAGACCAAACAATCCCAGCAGGGAAAGACAACTTTTTTGGAGATCCCCAGTTTGCGCAGACACCATAATGAGGCCACCCTTCATGCAGACCTTCTCTCAATTGAGANAAAAGACAACTTTTTTGGTGATTCCCAGTTTGCACAGACACCATAATGAGGCTACCCTTCATGCAGACCTTCTCTCAATTGAGAAGTCAATGCCAATGCCAACACCAAAGTCAAGGAAAAGACTCTTTGAAGATTCTGATACATGTGTTGCAGTGAAAAGGCAGAAAACAGCGTCTAGTGAGACTTTAGGATCATCATCGTTGTTGTCATCATGTAAAAACATCGCCACCTCACAAAACAGCTCCACCTCTCAGCCAGCCTGGGCACAGGACTGTTCTGATTGCACTCACATTGAAAATATCCTATCAGATCGCCCATACAATGTCCTAAGTGGTGTATACAGTGAAAACTTTTCCAACAAATCCACAAAAGAAATCATCACTGAGTACTACAATACCACCAGTTTCAAGCGATCTAAAGGAAAGCCCCATGTTGTGAGCAAAGATCTTGTTTGGCGTCTCTTTACTGTGGGAGAGCTGTATGGAAATCGCTTCAACACTTTGAATTCTGCTACCACAGATGCCATTCATCTCAGTGTCCTGGACAACACCCAGTGCGATGAACCGACTTGGAGAGGAACATGTATCCCTTTCATCAACCGTGCAATCCGCGATTTCTTCCGTACCCAGTTTCAGAAGAAAAAGCTTCTCTTTCAACACAGATGCGATCCAAGTGTGTGTTAAATTTGTGATGTTCAGTGTTTAAAAGTGATTTGTTCTGGATGTCTTGAAGGAGTGAAACATCTGTGAAATATTTCAGTAGTAATTTAAGGATTTCACTGACAAGGATTTCTTTTGTATTCAAAATTTGTCTTGCAGAAATGAATAGAAAACTATTTCTGGTGCATACTTCTTTTGTTGCAGAGTATTTATGTATCAGTCAGCAATAATTTCTTTTGCATTGTTATGTTAGTTAGTATCACTTATTTATATTAACTTCAGATAGTCAATTCATAATAACAATATCATATTTTTGGTTAATGTTGATTGGCACAGCTGACTATGGCAAGTTTACTTTATGATTCCTTTGTTTTCTGTATCCTTCTCTAATACAAATTTACTTATATAAATAATTTTAGATCATCTGTGTAATTCTAATATTTCTTTTTTGATATAGTTTTATGTTCAGTTGAAAAATCACTTGCATGTCACAATCTTTGCTGAAATTTATATACATGTACACATGTACTATGAAGCATCAACGGTCCATAATTGTATCATTCAAGTTGAAAATTTTAGAGAATAGAAAATGCTTCATCTCATTTTTGTTTCCAAAATGCTAATGGCATGTGTTCCCTATAACTGCTGAAGTTGATATGAAAAGCATCATTTTAACAAATATCTGGAAACCAAGTGGAATTC
>CAJDSM010022280.1:21659-43567 GCA_903981925.1 Ostrea lurida
TTATTTAATTTTCATTTTCGTGTCTGAAAGTCAACAAAAGTCAACAAGTTGTTTGATTTATATTGTCATGTCAACGGGAAGCTAATTCGCAGTGGTACGTATGTTTGCAAATTGCAATACAGGAAAGCGTTGGAATCATTTGGCTTATATATGAAAATCTAATGATCTATCAGTTCACAAAAAAACCCCAATAAATTGAAATATCGTTCGTGCAATATTTGCATCATGCATATTATAACTACTTGACGAAATGGTAGGTTCCATAGAAATGTTTCCCTATATATATTTCATCTCAGAACTTCTGAGACAGTATCTTGTGATAATTTTTTAACAATTCTGTGATCGCCTATTGCAGAAGTACTTCTTGATGAATCGTATCTCTCGGCAATCGTTCGTCATGACATTATTTCGTTAATAATGACAGCAACTGCCGACAATTTCTAAAATCAATAGCGTTTATATTTCTTCAATGGAGAGAAAGAGGCTTAAGGTGGAATGCTACACACAGAGAATTTTGATGTGGATTTTACAGTTACACAATATTTTGAAATAATAAAAAATATCAAATTCACTCCATTTTGTCAAAAAAATGCTGTTTTAGTAGAAA
Source organism: Ostrea lurida (assembly GCA_903981925.1). Lineage (NCBI taxonomy): Eukaryota > Metazoa > Mollusca > Bivalvia > Ostreida > Ostreidae > Ostrea > Ostrea lurida. The sequence continues at coordinate 22,267 of CAJDSM010022280.1, forward strand.
GCAATTTTTAATGAAAAAAAAATTAAAATTCCTGCTGGAATCGAAACCCGCGGATCTACACCCCTGAGCTTAATCAGGCGGTCCATCTTAAATTGAAATGAATTGACCTAGAACCCTGATACTAATATTTTTTTTACCAATGTTCAAAAAGGAAGTCAGCCATTATATGAGGTGTAAGAGATCCACCTTAAAGAGTAAGCGATGTGTATGAAACATATAGGGAGCGTTTTCTTTGGGAAGTTACTTTTGTCATACGGCTGTGCACATGTGTAAATCTCCATTTACAGGTAGTTCAAAATGCATCCATTTCAAAGACATAAGAACGTGATTTACAAACATCATTTGAAATGTTGAGATTGGAAAACAAGTGCATATGCACCTATATCAATTCCTCTCTCACATTTTGACAAGAAAGGAAAGAGAGCAAAAGCAAGAACTGAGCAGAAACTAGAGGTTCACTGAGTAACTGGATACAGCTCTGCAATTAGACACATTAAAGCACGAGATATGAAAATGCATGAATCATACAAAATTCAAACAATATGAGAATTTTTACATCTGCATGTACAGCGGAATGACATTATGAATGATATAAACAAAACACAATTTAAAATACATGTAAACAATAGGCGAGTTTTCAGTATGAATATATAAACAAGAAGCAAAATATCGAATGATGGCAACACGAAGTAAAGGGGCAGACAACGAATAGAGACAACAGTAAACACAATATGAAGCTTGTATAGATGTGGGAGAATCAAAGCGTTTTGACTCAGTGAGAGATTTCTGTATTTTCGTTATGATTTAAGTTTTCATTACCAAACAAAAGTGTTCAATGGAAAGTTTAAGAGTTGATATGTATATGTATAATCAATTTTAATTGCAACAAAGTATGTGATATTCATTAGATTGCACAATAAGTATATCGGGTCTCTACATCGTCATAATGGCTGACTCCCGTTTGAAACATGGATGGAAATGCTATATGTCAATTCATTTCAGATTTAAGTAGCTCAGTAGGTTAGCACATTAATTGTCTACTGAACTGGTCGCGGGTTCAATTCCAGTAGGGGTTTTAAATTTTTTTTCAAATTGCTTTTTACTAAAACTGCAATTTTTGACAAAATAGAGTAAATTTAACATTTTCATTTTCAAAATATTGTTTATCATATCCTCTACTTTTCATCTCATCAAATTTCTCTGGTGTAGCAGTGCCCCTCTGTGGAGAGATTTGGCCTCGTCTGGAAGCTAGGGATGACATTAGTGAATTATTTGGAATATTGTTTGTGTGTATCGTTGTTTTTCTAAAGTCATTTTAGATTGAATGTGAACTTGCAATATCTTGTAGCGCCTGTAATTATGGGGCCTGCTTGGATATTCTCTCTCTCTCTCTCTCTCTCTCTCTTCTCTCTCTCTCTCTCTCTCTCGTTTTTCTTCACAGCAAATAGAGCAGGTGCCCCATATATAATTCAATGAGTGGTCGGACGAAAGAAAAGTACATTGTTCGAGGCATTCGGCAATTTAACCTAGATTTAAGGTGTCTTGATAAATTAATTTCATAGCTGTTTCTTTTAATTACCGTGTCAAAATGTCCATTAGAAGATAAGAGTTAGACGTAAATGTGAATTTATTACAAGGGGATGGGTATAGAGTTCACGACTAATGGCGGGTGGTTGATGGGATTTTGTTTTCTAGAAATAAGCGGACGTTCCATTTCAACTGGCAATCAATTATTTCCTTTATATAAAGTAATCAATTCTACTTGCACTAATAAAATTCGAACTTATTTTTAATCAGAAAATACACCTATGTCATACTTGATACATTGCATGTGTGTGTGTGTGTGTGTGTGTGTTGTGTGTGTGTGTGTGTGTGTGTGTGTGTGTGTGTGTGTGTGTGGTGTGTGTGTGTGTGCTGGTTGTCGTGTGTGTTGTGTGTGTTGTGTGTGTGGTTGTGTGTGTGTGTGTGTGTGTGTGTGTGTGTGTGTGTGTGTGTGCTGTGTGTGTGTGTGTGTGTGTGTGTGTGTGTGTGTGTGTGTGTGTGTGTGGTCTAAATTTAATTCATTAAACCCGCGACGTTTTCATAAGAAATAAACAACTTAAGCCTCCGCTAATATGCGCGCAGGTGCGCAGAGCTGCCTTTGAATCGTACTGTAGTATAAAACAAGCACTCGCTCTCAGCTACAGAAGCTTGCTCGATGTGTTATGTTCAGTTAACGTCGACTGATTTGAAATCAGGTCTCTGTTTGACCTAGAACTTGTGGGAGGTGGCGAGACATTTGGTCAATCTGACGGCGACATTCCTTCAGCCAGGTCACAATCAGGAACTAGGGAGAATGCGTGCAGTCTTTGTTTGTTTATGTTTGGACATAGTGATATGTACATGGGTAAGTAATGAACAGTTCTGAAATTATACACATCGGTAAAACTGAACGGAAGCAGGTAATCAGCGTCAACCTAGCTATCATTTAAAATAAATGTCTTGATTATTAATGTTGTTTTGTGTACGCTAATGCACGAGAGCGGTCAACTGAAGAAATCGTTATTAATAATATGACCCCTTGACCGCTCGCACTATTGTGCTGTATAGTGTAAGCATCTTAGCTAGGTTTGTAGGCGCGTCGATACAATCGCATTGAAATTGATAAAACCAGAGTTATATATTCAACCAGCTTGTCAGTGGTGTGAATTTATTTCAAGATTCATTGACATGTGTATGTATTTAATTTTAAATTCACAGAACTTGAAAGATTATGCAAGAACATGAAAAGATATCGTCACTTTCTGACAAATAAACTGCCATGTAGGTCTGAACATAAAAAGAAAAGAAAAAATTATTGCGATTACTAATAAGTTTGATCAGAATACACACATCGTGTCTTCTTTTTTTTTTTTTNGAAAAGAAAAATTAATGCGATGATCAGAATACACACATCGTGTCTTTTTTTTTCAAGAAATGAATGGGGAAAATTGTAACCTAGTTGTTACTTGAGCCGTGCAATTGTAAAACAACTGTTAGACATGTCTGGTGTAGCCCAGGTCGACATGTGGACATTTATCACTAATGACAGTACCTTTTTGGTCTGAGAGTCCTTCTTTATCAGTACGGTGGGAACCCAGGGACTAACACGTGGGATTGCTTGGTCACCTTTAAAATTCACTTATCTATGTCCACTCCCAACCCGTTATTAACTTTTTTTTAAGTTGTTACAGCCGAAATTCAATTGATACGAGACGAAAACAAATTCTTACAAAATTCAGGATTTAGTAATCCTGATTTTAAAAGGCGCGAATTTCTCTCCGTGTATTCGGTCGGACAAAGGTTTAATAGTAACGATACATCTTACAACACCACTGTGTTCATATCTAAAAATTATTGCAATGATTTTGATAAGACGCCCACATTTTGCTCTGCGGGAAAATGAATGATTGGCGTAGGAAATGAAAATCTCTGCTGAAGTCCATAAATTTATTCGTGACTTGTGTAGGTTTAGTTAATATTAGGTAACTAATCTTAAGTTTGTTTATGTTTCTATATCTATTTCCGTTAATATTTTTATACATGTATATATTACAATTGTATCGATCGTGTAAAGAGAAGAATTTTGTTGTTGCAGAACTTATTTGATTGTATCAGTGAAAGTATCGATGTAATAGATTCAACTACTAATATTAAAATGTGCACTTATCTGAATCTTTCTCAACTAAACATTGTTGCAAATAGCATTAAATAGAACATGACGGAGTCCTTCTTCAAAATTTTGTGCGACAGAGACGACGGTTCTGATTGGTAATGTTTGATTTTTCTACCTTCAAGCTTTTTCCTTCCATATTTCATTTCGGCAGATCATCGAGAGCTTTTCTTTTGTTGATGATATCAGTTGAAGGAAAGATGTCTTCCGAAACCCGAAAACAAAAATCCTGCAAATATAAGACAGGAAAATCAGAACTGCAATAGCATATGCTCGTTAGTGATAGGTTTTCTCTAACTCTCTTTCCATTTGGAGACGCTCGACACGCCTCGTCTTTTAAAAATCAGTTATTGTCAATGAGACTCGCACTGGGTATGAAGCCTATTTTTTCCACTCTGATCAATTTTGAATGCCTATTTCCATGTGTAGAAGTGAGATAACCAAACAATGTTTTGGATTGATATCAGAAGTACATTTAGTTAAACCTATTCTGATAAGTTTGACTGTCTCTTGCCCTGATTTGTTCCCTTGCATTTTGAAATTCACATTATTCCTACACTCTAGGATTTGTTAACAATATAATTTCACGAGTATAGATTACGGTGAAAATAATAAAAGTTTTAAAACCGCAGCAAAAATCAAGCTTTAATCAAAACATTAAATGTAACGACTGCATGGTTTCTTCATGTGCGTCGATCGTAAGTTTATTATTTGTCCCTGAACTGTGTGGATTGTCACAAACTGTACATGTTGTTCAGACAGATTTAACATGTATGATTTATGTATATGAAGAGAAAGAGATTTGTAAAAACCACATTCAACTGTACTCGTAGACTTTCATTTAATAAACAGTACATGGAAAGAAGGAAAATTACAGCAGTTTAGTGATTCTTTTCGACATCTCGTTTAGTTTCTAGGGAGAGAGCAAGAGTACCCCGAAAAAATACAGTAAATGTACAAAAGGAATCGGAGTAGATAATTATGCAAGATTGCAGGCCTCCTCCAAGCTGTGTACCAATTATCAAAGCGATCTGACCATTAGTTTTTGCTTTAGTCTTCTGGATCCAGGATCTAAACCCCGAATCGCCACCAAATTTTAGTGAGGTCTTCCTTATATCAAGATACATCTGTGTACTAATATTCAAATCGATCTGACCATAAGCTTTTGCTTGAAGTTGCTTACAGACAAACATACAAACAAACAAAATAAATAAAGTAATAAATAAATAAACGCCGACGATTTTATAAGCTCCTTGGCGGAGGTAACGCGTATAAAATAGTATATAGAGGATAGGAACATTTAATGTCTCAAGTCTGGGTCACATCACCCCCTGTCTAGGCTTTCAAACTGATGAATACGGAACCGACTTATACCATTCGATTTATGAGAATTTAACTCATTGATTTTTTTTAAATAGGGATAAGAATAGGTGATATTGATATTGTTAATGAGGTGATTATTTCTGATTGACTGTAAGTAAGATTTAAGAGTATCAAGTATGTAAAAATACAGTTGAACTTCAGTATCTAGAACACTGTTTTCTCGAATACCATGGCTATGTCGTGATTCTGAAATCTCAACCACTTATTCTTTAAGTATATTACCTCAATATCACGAATCTTTGGATACGTGTACCGGTATCTCGTAAGTTTTTTCTCCGTCCCATCAAGTTCGATATAATGAGGTTTGACTGTACTGAACTAATTTGTAAGTTAAAACAGCTATATATCTATATATGACTGGATAGAATTCCCAAGACTAAATGAGATATAAACGCCAGGAACAAATAGGATAAAGAATCTGCTTTACGTGTCTTCCCTTCTCCCCAGGGAACGGGGACATCCCCGTCTGATTTTTTCTACAAACGTTTGCTGGGACTTATCAATTCTGGAAAATGATTTTGAAGTAAAATCTATGTATGATACTCATTGACATCTCTTCCTCGTGGAATTTTGAGTCTCCCTAATTTTTGGTAGAAAATCTGGAGTAATTAGTCACTGATTGCAAAATATTTATGCATCGTCTTTGGGATGCTGAGAAATATTACATAGATCGAAAGTTTTATTGTGAAGCAAGAGGGTGAAAAAAAAAGTTAAAATGCAGTCTGACCCCAAAAATGTCAGTGTATATGGTACATGTCGAGAAGTGTCTCCGCTTCTGATGAATTAGCAGTGGGTGTACCCCAAGTCATCAGAGTATAATTAACATGCGCAGTGGACTTTAACAATCGAAGAGTCAAACGTCGTTGTCATGTAATTATAGTGTTTGTGTGACGTGTTTACATGCCCCCGCCCCCTGAAATTGAGGGGTACTATGATTACCAGTGACCGCGCTGAAGGGATTGGACCCTCATCTCTATACACTTCATTCTGTAGAGATCGAAAAAGTGCATGAGTCAAACTTTCATATGACATAGATATTTCAAAATATAGCAAACCCTAAATTTTGACATGGTTACTAGTAACCAATTTTGCGAAAAATAAAGTATGCATGTTTAAATGTTTAATCTAAGTATATTGTGTAATAAATGCTGACTTTGAAGTTCGGGCGCATCATCTCAACTTTATAGAGCTGAAACTCGCTGGGAATATTTTAGCCATATATATTAGATATGGTTTCAAAATTTACAGACCCAGTTGCTCGAACATGTTAATGATTCTAGTATCAACACAGAGTTAAATATAGTTTGTACAATATACATATACTTATAAGCTTCTTGAAGATCACCTTATAAAAGTTAAAACGTCAGAATGAATTGGAATAATTGTCGGATGATACAATGTACAAGTTGAATGAAAAACAATCGATTTTCAACGTGTACTTTATACGGGTGTCACCCACCTGTAAGATTTGTTCGTTTACGTCAGAGGTAACGTCATCATGATTTCATACCCACTGCATGTCTAATTGTTCAACATTCTGCTAGGATTTTTCATTCATTTTAGAGACGTTATATGAGAAGTGTTAGAAATCTAGGTATCTAGTTACAGATTTGTAGAGATGTCTATCTACCTTTGAGATACATATCTTTTAAAGTTTAACTACAATGATCCTCCCATGCACGGCCGTCGCCATTTATGTGACGAAAGAAGTTAAACCAAATTGGAGCTCGAGGTAGTTGGGACGGCAGCAATGAGCCGTCACTCTGAGTCTAGCGAGTTTGATTATGATTCTCTGTAAGAATTTCAGGAAATGATAGGAAATTAAACTTACATCTAGATATATTCATATTGTTATATTCCTTAACAAATAGGAAACCATCTCTTTAAGTTAAAGTCCAAATGAAAAAGATATCTAGTGAAGTGGTCATAGTTCAAACAAGGGGAAGACAAGAATTTTACTTAGAAAAGAATTCTTTTCTTAGGAATAATCTCTCATTAATTTGTGGGCACCAAAGATACGCGGCGTCCTTTAGAATTAATTAGACTATTAGGAGGTATGTGTTATGTGTGGCATCAGATCATAGCCACGTCTGCTGGCAGCGCCATGTTTATCTCTGTGTGTTTTCTCATTGATAAATCATAATATTTATACAGCTTAATTAAAATATTTATTGATAACGGTAATGAAAAAGAGAAATCAAGAATATTATCAAACATAAATTATGCTTAATATTCATCATTGTTGGCTTACAGTGTCAGTTGGAAAAATTTCACTGAGGAAAGCAGTAACATATATTTAATAGCAGTCACTGCGATAAAGTTGATAATTATGTGTCTAGAGATACATACACATCCCCAAAAATGGTAATAAAATGATGAGAAACATTTTCTGAAATTAATTTTATTGCTTGCATCGCTAAATGATGTTCAACAGAGTCACGAGTCTGTAGTTTCTCCCGCCCTAAACTTTCATTTTTATTGGTGAAATCATAAATTGTTTTTAATTATTAACGATATCCCAATTCAAACCACAGTATGAAAAGGCAACGAACGAATTATAATTCTCGCCAACTAAAAAATGTTTTCAGTCTGACACTTACAAGGAACTATAACTGTCTGGCATTTTAGATATTCCACAAATCCGATTGGTTCGTTAATACATCTGCGGGTCACAGTGAAAAGAAGACCGTATGAAGAAAGAGGTCTTTTCTGAATAATTCTTTTCATCAGTTGGATTTGCGGGTCAAGTAAAGGATAGCCGGACATGCGAACCCCTTCACTGCGATAGTGGTCATGATTTTTTTTTTTTTTATATAAATCTTGACGAAACGGGGGTCCGTCACGTGTATGAAAAATAGTCCCGTGACAATTTAAGGTTTCACAAAAATGCGTTCAATTACATCACATCTCATTTGCTCCGTTGATACACAAAGCTAATTACACGTATCATTTTCACGGGGTCTCAGAGAAGTGAATCCGTTAGCACACATTTTCTCTTTTATCGTTTTGTCCTTCGTTTTTTTGTTCGTAGTAAGGTTAAAGTTTTTGTGCTTTGTTATTAACAGAATTCTGCGTAGACCCATCTGTAATGGTGCCATCTTCACGTAACGGTTTTCATTTTAGCTCACCCGAGCCACAGACTGAAATAAGCCACCGTCGTCATCATTATCACGTGTTCGTTTCTTATAACCACATGGTCAATTTCAACCGCATATAATCTATAGCGTAGTAAAAATAGGATGTCGTAAATAAAAATAGACTACATGTACTTCATACTGCCCTGCAAAAGGCTTCATGACTATGACCTCCGGGACTATTGTGGGGACAACTGGAGATAAAAGTTTACAGGAGGAATTAAAATATACCGGTATCTCAAGATCTTGTTGGTACGATTGATCAAATAATTATGCAAACATCCCCACGTGATGTAGATTTAAGTAAGATCAAACCATGGACAGGGGCGGTGAAAGATTTCATGTACGAATATGATGATGTAAGATAGATTTGTCAATGTAGAATCCAAACATTTATTTAGTTTGTGTATACCATGTTGATCAGGCCAAGGTAGCGCCTCACTAAGGGTCCGTAATCATACAAAGGATCCACGTTATTATTGATTCTTTATGTATATTACCTGTATGGACAAGGTGGCTAGAGTGAACCTTGTGGTCCATGTTATAGAATATGTTTTCGGAAATGTTTAAGATTTTAATTATTATAATGAGCGATTAATAGTCCCTTTTTAATGAGACGATGAGATCGAAATTGGTCTTAATCAGAGGCAATTATTGGATATAGTGTAATAGGTGTTCTCAGCAAAAAGGACATTGTGATAGTATTAAGTTACACTAACTGGATTAAAAATATCATTGCGCCGTGAATTTCCGTCTAATGGAAGCTTAGCTTCTGTTTTGTACCAGTTGTCAATGAATGTTTTTCATCATACCATGGTTAGACCTTTAACGCCAGCACTGATGTACCTTTATTATACAGTTTAGGCTCTAACAACAACTTTAGATCAACGCTGTAGAAAAGATGTTCGATAATGAATGAGTAACAGCGTCAGGTCAATATACTATCTCAAAAGTCAAGATACGCATTTTGTGAAGCATTTATCCGTGTTTCCCCAACTCTTGTTTTTGTATTCTACATTGTATCTGGGACTTATGAGATTGATCACTGTTCGCTATCTTTGCCTTTATATTTCAATTAAAACTCTCCTCCCAGTAAAATGTTCGTCACAAAGCACTCTATAATTTTGTAAATAAAAAGGGGGTTTAACGGTAAATGCTGAAAGATTCTTTTGAACTGTTTTGTGTCTCGAACATTTAGCGCTTGCAAGTGTCTTTAGTGGGATCTGATAAGCCATACATTACTAATAAATAGCATCTTTTGTTACCTACGTATGTTTTATCATCTCTTGTGACCTATTTTCTGTGAGCACGTTCTGTATCCAGTCTTTATTCAGTGACCTCTTTTTCTTGAAAAAATAAAAAACAAAAAATGAGAGAACGCAGCTGTGGTTTCGATTTCGCCGGATTGATGGAAAATGGTGCCATTTATTCCAAGAAACAGCAGACTCCATCTTAAATTCCTGTGTAAACGAAGCAAGTTACAAGAATGTTGCTTCTATAGAAACGTCTTCGTTTTCATTTTATTGAATTTTATTCAATTGAAATGTTTTTTTAAGTATTTTAGACGCAGTATTAAATGAAATATATCTTTTATTACTATTTATCATCGTGCATCTGTGTCATTTACGCTAGTTTCGTAAATTTCCTTAATGTTAGATTGAAAAGAATGTCGGACTCTTGAGAGCTCTCGGAGTAAGTGGACATAGTGTCCCCTTCAGACTAATTATCTAGCTAGCTTAATTACTATCTGTGATCTAATTTAATTATCAACTTATGACCATATAAGCAATGCCACATCTTGCTAATTTTTAATTTTATCACTGTTTGCTTTGCTATATTTAAATTAAACATACTAAATGTCATCATCAAATTCATTAATTATCAGATATATACCACTCAGCTTGTGTTTACATGGACTATCTAAACATGATGATTTTCCATAATATTTTCCAGAATTTACTAGTATTGCTATCAAACCTGACATTTTGTAATATCTGTGGAAAGTAGTGGGGGGACATGTTGATGTTGCCAGTATGTATGGGTTAATGTTGCCAGTACTTACTGGGAGGGTGTTTTATCAACCTAATGTAGCCATTATCATAATGGCGACTGTAAGCAGTAAACTTTTGAACTCTAGATTTGAGCAAGCTTTGGTGAGAACTAAGGGCAGCTTGTCAGGGGAACCACCCACTGCTTAGCCATGTGGTTTACACTTCTTTTTGTTTAGTTTGTAATATAATAAAAACAGAGAGTTAACGGACGACCTCTCTAACACTTTATGTATTGCTGTAAAATCAGTCAATGACCCGTGCAATGGCCAAAATTTCAATTTTGTTGAGATGGTGGCCTCGGTCAAAAATCAGTTTGGCGTGAAATTGTACGTACAAAGGTTCCCCGGTCTGGCACTTCCTGTCTTGTAAACCCGAACGGACAAGAACCCCTGTCAATTTGTTTTTGTACTTGATTATTTATCAACATCTGCAAGAATGATTTTTTTTTGTTTAGAGAGGAATAACATCCTTTAGAAAAACATAATGGATGAAATGTGTTCAATAATTATGACTGCGATTTTATTTTTACCAAGTTTATCAAAAATATGCAGTATTATTGGGCATTTTCAAAGATTGCTAAACAGGGTGACTGGCAGCAAATTAATTCAACTACCAAAAGGAAGGGCTTGTCACACAGAATATGAAATCCCTATCACTATCACACTCCTGACGTAGGTTAAAGTTGTTTTTCAAAAGTAGGTCAAATTCCAAGGTCAGAAGCTGAAATAAGTTTGGTACCTAACTGAATTCACATAAGAAATGTAAAGAACCTTTTACCAACCATTCAAACGTTATGGCCAAAGTTAATGTTTTAATGAATCAATCTCTAAGGTCAAAGTCACAAAGTGTGAAAGAGATAAACCAGATCTTTGATCCGCTCCGATATTCTTATGACGATCAGAATATCGGAGCAAATCAAAGACCTGGTCCTAAGGTGGAATGCTACTTTAAAAAAAAAAATGCAGTTTTAGTAAAAAGTGATTTGAAAAGAATTAAACCCCTGCTAGAATCGAACCCAAGATCTACAGCTCAGTAGACAACGTTCTAATCTACTAGATTATGCATTTAAATTTGAAATGAATTAGCATTTATAAACCCTGTTATTGATATTTTCATCCATGTTTCAAGAGGAAGTCAGCCATTATGACGATGTAAAGATCAACCTTAATCAAATGTCCCCAATCTCCGGTTAAGGAGGCGTAAAATTCCCTAAATATACGGGACTTGAATTTAGGTAGGATTGATTGATTATTTGTTGTTTTTCGTCCCGTCGAGAATATTTCTCTCATTTTGAAACGTCACCATTGTCGGTGAAGGGCTGCAAATTTAGATCTATGCTTAGCACTCATGGCTTTTAGCAGTGAGGGTTCTTTAGCGTGCCACACCTGCTGCGACACGGGACCTCCGTGTTTAAGGTCATATCCGAAAGACCCGTGATTCTCACTTCTAAATGCCGAGCTCTTGGCGAAGGCGCAATCACTACCTATATTCACGTCTTAGGTTTGACGCGGCCGTGTGCCGAGCACGGGGCTCGAACGCACGACCTCCCGATCACGAGGCGAGAGCTCTACCAACTGAGCCACCGCGACCGGTGAATTTAGTTAGGCAAGGACTGTACGATTTACATGAATACTGTTTTGTCCATAATGTTTTTGATTGTTTCTCTTGCAGGGGAGTGAGCTAAAAGTCACCTCAATACTGGTAAGTGAGTACAACTAACAACAATGCTGGCACAACCAGGTCGAGATGCTGTTACAAAACGCTGTAATAGTTATATAGGAGACTTTGATTGAAAGGGGATGTAAGACAAAGATATCACGCGAAATTATTATTTAGTTGGAAGTTAACAGCAGTCTAAATCCTCATTAAACTATACCAGGATCGATATATTGAACAGTATTGTAGACTAATGTCTTGTCTGTCTGAGGGTTCTAGAGTCCGAGGCAAACAGTGATATAGTTCGTGTTGATTGGTGGAGACTCAGTTTCCATAGAGTTATAGCCAAAATGGATGGTCATCCCATGATTTATTACCAGAGAGAGAGAGAGAGAGAGAGAGAGAGAGAGAGAGAGAGAGAGAGAGAGAGAGAGAGAGATTGCTTTCACAGACCTCCTTACCATTTTTAAATGGGAATAGATACACATAATATGCATAAATATCGACTCAGGTGAAATTTGCTTCAGTCGTAAGTGCTATATATAGACAGTTTCATCGTTTGATATCACTTTAGTCCAATACACTTTGATGTCAGTAAGTGTAATTAAAAATCAACCGAAGATAATAACATTTCCTACATTGTACACATTTTAATGCTTTAACAGAAGGTCATTAAAAAAGGGCATGTTTATAACTTGTATACAATGTACTTTCATCGATTTTATTTCAATACTGCAAAATATCTTGGATTTCAGAAACCTCCGTTTCTTATGGTTGGCAGGACACCTGGAAAGTATGAGGGGTATATTGTGGACGTACTGCACGCATTATCGAAATCCGACAACTTCACCTACTCTATTCAACCGGAAGAAAATGGCGTATATGGGGTCAAAGACGACAAGGGGAAGTGGAGTGGCATGATGGGACTGTTAGTTGATAAGGTGGGAATTGGTATTGCATAAAATACTTGTGTCAAACGCTGGAACATCACTTATTTTCATGTCTTTTTCGCGCAATGTTTAAAAGAGATTATGCTAATATTCATGAAGGTTTAATTTTGGCTTTGTTCACGGACTTAAAATCACGGTGTGGTAGTTATACTGGAATCACATATTGTTCGTCCGTTTTGTCCCTCTACTTCGTCCTTTTTTTACGGGGACTGGGAGAATTTCCTTGTTTATTGTAGGCCAATTTCAGTGTGAATTTATTATATTTATACCGGTAATAAATTCGGAAAGTATTGTACACTTATTTGCATCTCTGTTGAATTTATTTTCAAGCCTCCAATCACAGAGTACTTTAAGTCGTTTCGAAGTCGCCACTGTTTAAGATTAAATAAGACAAAACACCATGCAACGAACTAGAGATGGTATCAGGTGTCTAGGAGTAAGCATCCCCTGTTGACCAGTCACACCCGCCGTGATCGCTTCATCTTGATCAAGATTATTTACAAACGGAGTAATCCATACACGACCATAGTCAAAATCTGTATAAAGAACGGCCGAAAAATTGGTATTGAACAATCAGACAGCATTTGACTCTGTCAATGGCAGGTTGTATTGGTAAACTGGATCGTTATAACAACCATAGAATTTGCGAAATGCCGGTACGTGTTGTTTGATATAGATTCTGTAGTATTGTAATTGCTTCTTTTGTAAGTTGAAAAATTAGATGTTTGAAAATTATTTAATTATATTGGTCAAATTTGACCCAATTTGATACATACGGTAAGAATATGTATAGGTCAAACAAAATTTGGACTAAGGGGGTTTATATTGTGACCAGATCATGTTATTAATTCGCATTAACTCCCTTACTTGATGGAAAATGACAGTATTATATGGTTTTTCGCCCATCACTCTGTCTGTAACACATTGGTTTCCATATGATATTTTAATACTATTTAAGCTCTAGCAATAAATTATGAAGAACATGTATAATATGCAATGGCAGTTTGTACACCATGCAATGATCATACATGAGGTTAAAAAAATCAAGATTCCCAGGGTAAAGTGGTAAGAAATGGTATCCATATAATACATCTCATACTAGTGCCAGCAAGGAAACTTTGCGTAGAAATATACTAAAAATGGCGAGTCATGTTGTTTTGTATTTTAGCGTATTGCTTCTAGACCTAAAGGTCGTAGATCAAGGTTAAAACAAATGATTGGAAATGCTCTTCAAACGATTTCTCACATTTTACTTCTTGAGTTTTAGTGATGAATTTAGCAATGAATTTTGACCTCAGTAGAGAGAGAGCGCTCGCATATCGTGCGTGAGATCCGGGGGTCCAAGCTAGGGCAAGTCATTGAATGTTCCTTCACCGAACACTCGACATTAAAAGTTAGAGTTGCATGTCATTCGAACTGAGTAAGAACTGCTTTAGTGTACTTTATATTTCATTAAAAATAACTCAAATAGAAAAAATAACTTTTCGTTCCTTTTTTAACACTGAAACCTCACAGATCGTGACCAGCAAATTGATTGATTTCCTATGATGTTGGCAAAGTGAACGTCAATATCAGTTCTCAATAATCATAGTATCAAAAATTGGATACAATTATTTTAAAAGGACGTTTGATCGTACTTTAACACATTGATTTTCTGTATTATTTAAAACTTTATGGATGAACAAAACTACAAAATCGTGCACATTTAGATCTTTTTGATGAAAGAGTCCTTCCGCCGCAAAATGTAGTCCTTTTCAAACTCTTTTAAAATTGGAATCGACATACAAATTTGCAGCTTGATAGGTTTTAACGGTAGATGTGTTATTTGGACTAATAGAATGAGTATTGAACAGTCATCGATACAGTTATAGCATTTTGTGCAGTTGTCTGCACTAAACTTTGAATGCTTGATAACTACCAATTTCACTATAGTTGGTTTGTAAACATAGACAAGGCTCGAGTCTTGATTACATAGCAATATTATCCTTTTTTGCATTAAGAAGATCCAAATTTTGGTTGTCAACTTTAAATGAGTGATATTTTTAGGTATTCTCAGATGACCTATTGCAATTGGTCAGCGTTTCCGTGGTTCGACGTCTATCGCCCGTCATGCGTTAACAATTTTAAACTTTTCTTTGATCATTCCATTTATTAACCGATATTCAAAATTCTTCTTCTCTGCAACTGCACAAATGTAAGGAAAACACTAAATGCATAATCATGTAGAACAGGCGATTGTAAATTTTATGATTCCCAAGGTAGAGGTTCCGACTCCAGGGCATGGCCAAACTTGATATGTGTGAAACATTTAGATAATGTCTTCGATACTAAATTGTAACTAGACATAGGGAAAGGTAGTCCTTTACCAAAAATGTAAATTTCAGGATCCCAGGAGTAAGGGTTTTCGTTCCAGAATGGGGCAAAATAATTTTAGTGATTAATGTTTTTAGAATAAACTTATGTGACCTATTGCAATTGGTCTTCGTCCGGTGTCGTGCGTCGTCCGTTAACAATTGAACATTACTACCAATCTAATTCTTTTCAAATTTGATATGAAGCATCTTTGGAACAAGAGGCACATAAATTGTAAATTTTAGGGCTCTTGCATCCCTGGGGCCTTAAGGATGGGAGCAAAAAGTGACAAATTTTCAAAAATCTTTTTTACAACTGCACATGTGCTATGTAGAGCAGGAAGGCCTCAACCAAAATTGTAAATTTGGTGATTCCCGAGGTAGGGGTTCTAACCACAGGGCGGGGCCAAACTTGGTACATAGTGTTTAAATATGTGAATATGAAAAACATCGTCTTTAATATTATAATTCATCATTATTAATAATGTATATATGTGAAACTAAATGGATATTTGGAATGAGCAGGAGGTCTTTTATCATAATTATACCCCGGCAACAAAGTTTTTTTTTGGGGGGGGGGGGATTATACTGAAACATTAATCACTTATACTGGAATCGAATTTGGGATAAAAAGATTAAAGATCAAGCGCACTAAACATCGAAGTAGCAATATGGTTTCCAAGCTCTAGAGAATTATCATTTCTACCTAGAGTCACCATATCATGCACATGAACTATCCACGGGACGAAGATGTTCCTTATTGAATTTGGGGTCAAAAGGTCAAAGGTCAAGTGTACTGGACATCAAAGTAACAATATGGTTTCCGGGCATTATCTATTCTACCTCGAGTTACCATATAATACATATGAACTACCCATGGAATGAAGATGTTCCCTATTGAATTGGGGTCAAAAGGTCAAAGGTCAAGCACACTGGACATTAAAGTAGCAATATGGTTTCCATCTAAAATTCATATTTTGAAAGATGATAACATGTGAACAGTAGATTCTATTTCAGGCTTAAATGCAAAATATGAGACGTCCTATATGAGTAATGATACTCGGGTGACCGTTAAGGCCTATGGGCCTCTTTTTTTAAAAACATTAGTAATTGACTTTCAGCCAAATGAATAGGATTTTAGAAAATATGTATGTAAAATACATACATGTTTTGGGGCATCAATGCGCTTGTATAGCGCCAAATTCACACGTAGCGAGGGAATATTCATCTTTGTTCACACATCATCTCTCTACTTTACAGAAAGCCGATTTAGCGGCCGCCGATCTGACAGTGAGCGACAAGCGGAGACAGGATGTGGCTTTTACAATCCCCATTTTTCACAGCAGTAAGAGGATTCTAGTGTGGAGACCGCAGGTTCCCCCGCACAATGGTCTCAAAGTCCTGTTCGAACCCTTCAGGTAAATCCGGGGTCATGGAAATTAAAAGGAAAGAATGGAGCATGTTTATCAAAATTGTCATGATCTAAGGTGATGACATCTACGCATTTACAAAACTGAGATCCAATTCACAACGTCAGACCCTAACAAGTAGCTGTTAAAATAGAAATTGAGAAATTCAATGTATGACGTCAACCCTTAGTATGTGTTTATTGTGCATAAAACTTAATACGTTATCCAAAAGACATGCAAGCACTTTAAATGGCATACTTTCCCACCTTTCCCATGTACCATTGAATAAACTGAACTTGAACCCACCATTTTAATTGGGTAGGAATGACTTGTATGCTAATAAGGTGACTACAAAAATTGTAGAATTGAATTATTTAGTAACACCATTCGATTGAAATGACAGAAACCAGTAGTTCAGAAATTAAACGCAACAGGTTTGATTTGACTAACTGCGACTTCGGTTTTATTTCTTTTATAAACCTTTCTTTTAAGACGCAGTTGATATATCGAGTATAACCCTTCTTGGATATCAATGAAAGAAACAAGTTAGACTTAAGGTAGCATGGAGTTGTTGGTGAAACAATAGATTTTCATAAACAAATATCATAATTCATAATAAAGAAATTGAATTAAATATCGTTAATGGCTAAAAATTGATATTATTATTAAAAAATAAATAAATAAATATAATGTATCATTATTGCGCTTGGAATAATTTTTACAAACTCTGTACGATTATGTCCAAGGCTTAATGAGAACTCAGCGGTACTTGGGATAGAAAAAGGAATGAAGGACCGGAAGTCAGTATAGCGGTAGTTGTAATAATAAAAGCATGTGATCATAGATATGGTCAAGTGAGTACGAAAGCCTATTAGTATCATGTAAAAAAAAAAATCACCTTCTACTAACTCTAATTACGAGAAAATATACATATCGTCGGCGAGGACGATATGTACCATCACGTGCAACCAATTCAGGAATTACAAGGGTCTCGAACTTTCAAATACAGTCTCACTACAAGCATTATGGTAGTTTAGCAATTATTAGCTTATACAATCGTGAAATTTATATATCGTCGTGTTCTTTTATTTGTATTTTGAATACATAAATGAACTTTTCATGCTGTAAGTTGACTGTTTACGTATTCAATAATGTACTTTTCATGCTTCGATCGAACATATTTTCTTGTATTTAAAAACAATGACAGAAGAGATGGTAGCTTACATAGGAAGTGATCGCATGGACAATATTCATAAATTTTCTCTAATTACGAGAAAAGAATTATTTCGTAATTACGAGATAATTATCTCGTAATTTCGAGATAATTATCTCGTAATTATGATATATTTTCTCGTAATTACACGATAATTATCTCGTAATAACGAGATCTGTTCTCGTAATTACGAGAAGTGAAAGTTAAATTTATTTTGTTACATGATACTAATAGGCTTTCGTAAGTGAGCGGTATTACACCTCAGGTTTAGACCACTTACAAAGCCCTGTATCTGCCTTAAGATATATGGATTGTGTGTCTGCCTGGGGTTTTTATGTGTTTTTTATGGTTGTTGTTGTTATTGAGTACAATAAATTTATTGCTTAATATTATTCATTACGTCAAAAGAATGCGGTTTCAATAGAAGATCACCTTAAAAGGTACACTTGCTGGCTTTAAGCAATACGATATGAAAGGACATGGAAAATATTACTAATATTTATTTTTCCAATTAAATTTTCGAAAGGAAGACAGCCATTATGAAGTCGCATCCTTGTTTTTTTAAAGAGACAAAAAATTACCGTTACATGTACGTCAAAAGAAAACATTTTCAGCACCATTTCAGGATTCGCGATTCACTGTCAAAAATCCTTCTCAACTATATCAACTTAAGATTTCTGGTTTAGTTTGCTATGAGATATATATATATATATATATATATATATATATATATATATATATATATATATATATATATATATATATATATATATATCATTTCATGATGTACAAAGAAAAAATGTCAAATACTATGCGTCTTAGTATGTAGAAAATCGTTTAACAAATCATTTGAAATTCATATTTTCGCAAAATCTATGGTCGTTATTACGATCTAGTTTGCCTGTATGCCTGTCCTTCTATTGGGTTACATGCTGTCTGATGTGTTTCATAGCAACTGTTAAGTTGTTATTCATACACTGAATTTGATTACGGATTACTCCGTTCACCTGAGCAAGACAATAGGCTCACTGCGCCCGGGGTGTGACCGGTCGACAGGGGATGCTTACTCCTCCTAGGAACCTGATCCCACCTCTGGTGTGTAACTCTTGTTTTGTATTCTATTTGGTACTTACGAGATTTATCACTATTCTTTATCTTTGCCTTTATATTTTGTTTTGATAAATTTTTGAATGAACATTTTCTTGTAAAACGTATGACACTAAGGTTGCTAGAATTATTCCAATATTAGCATAATATTTGACCTTTATAAGTGTGCGAAATTTCCATGCAATGATTACCGTGTTACCCACGATTGACGGTTTAATTTCAATGAAATGAACTCTATTTGCTTATCAAAGTACCCGGTCATGCCTCCAATAGCACTGACCAATCGCATTGAATGAACTTTCTCGTGGTCCGTCAATGTTCTATTCTCGTAAACGGCCATTCAATCCGATTGGTCAGTGAAACCGGTGTCATTGTCGGATATTGTGTTTGATATGTAAAGCAGTATTCATTTTATTGAGACCAAACGGCCAATCTATGAGTAATATGGTGCTCGTGGTATGAAAATCTCGCACACTCACAAAGGTCAACTATCTTGCTGTTACTGGAATAATTCTACGAGAATGTTAAAGAAATTTTTACTTGGATGGAACCTCAATAAATGTTTGGTTCTGCTTTGTAGTGCGGACGTGTGGGTGATGTTAATGGTGGTGTGTATGGTAGTAGGAATACTGCTATCCGTCATCAACAAGTACAGCCCTTCTGAGTGGAGCAAGATACCAGACGCCGAGGATAAAACCAACAGCAAAGACAGCTTTAATGTCAACAATGCGCTGTTCTTCGTTCATAGCACTGTCTGCTGGCAAGGCAAGTCCATTTTTCTAGTTCACAGCACTGTAGGATGAAAAGTGAAATGGCAAATCCATTATTTATTCACAGCACAGTGTGGTGACTAAGGAATTCCTGTTCTTTGTTCACAGCACAATGTTTGTCTGGTGGGCTCAGTAACATGCTTGTCTGGTCACACATGCACATCATTTCGTCAAAACGAGGGGAAGTGTTTCTAATGATGAAAATCTCCAACAATGTATGGATATAAAATCTAATAGGGTTTGTTGATTAATGATTATTTGTTTGTTTTTCGTCCCATTAATGATTATTTGTTTGTTTTTCGTTCCGTTGAGATTATTTCACTCATATTGAGACGTCACCATTGCCGGTGAATGACTGTAAATTCAGACCTATGCTTAGCACTCATGGCTTTTAGTACTGAGGTTTCTTTTGCGTGTCATATATGATGCGACACGGGACCTCCGTTTTTAAGGTCATATCCGAAAGACCCGTGATTCTCACTTCTAAACGCCGAGCTCTTGGCGAAGGAGCAATCACTACTTATCTTAACGTCTTAGGTTTGACGCGGCCGGGTACCCACCCAGCACGGGACTCGAACGCACGACCTCCCGATCACGAGGCGAGAGCTTTACCACTGAGCCACCGTGACCGGTCCCAGTAGGGTTTGTAAACCTTGTTATGTGATTGACGGTGTGTAGCGAGATTGCCACGTTTGACTTACGGGTACAACAACTCTTAGACTGGGCTGCGGACAGATATAGCGTTGTCAATCTACTATGTATAAAGTTTAACACATAAACATAAAAATGAAGCAGTAGTGAAGTCGCTTCCTGTTTGAGGAATTGAATAACCGCACGTGTGCAAGCGTTGATGAGGGACACATTTTGCGAAGTGCAAGTTAGTATAAAGGTGTTTTGTTTGTTTCTTTTACGTCCCGTCTAGAATCTTTCACTTATATTGAAATCTCACTAGTTGTAGGTGAAGTACCACAATTTTAGACCTATGCTTAGCGCTCCCAGTCGCAACAGTAAGGGTTCTTTGATGTGCCAACGCCGGTCGTGACACCAGACCTCGGCTTTTAAGGTCATATCCGGAAAAGACTCGCTTCCAAATGCCGAGCTTTTGGGGTTGGAGCAATCACTACCTACTTTAGCGTCTTATAAGCACGGGCGGAGCTCGAACTCACGAACATGAGCCACGCACATACATCTAGCTATCGTGCAGAAAAAATCTGACTGCACACCGTTTTGTACAAGTGCTAAACAATATAGTACTATGTCAAATGAATACAAATTTGTAATTTCTTTGTGTATGAGTAGATATCTATATTTAATATTGATGTAATATATTTGATATGTGTCTCGTATACGTACTATTAAGCAGAAATGAAATAAAACTGCTTTGCGTATGACTGCATGTAGGAATAGGTCCGTGCCCCCGTCGAGGCCTCGTCAATAAGCAGAACACGCGTAGGAATATTGTACTGTTTTGTGCGTTGAAAGGCAGATTTTAAGCACCATACCCATTGCTGCATTTATTAAAGATAAAAACCGAATTAATTAAAAAGCACGTATTTAACCTTGATTTGTCGAAGTTTTCAACTACC
>CAJDSM010022280.1:43592-53632 GCA_903981925.1 Ostrea lurida
ACAGACCCCGCCCTAACTCTATAATACCTCCTTTTTGTCTATTGTTGGTAGGGACGAAACCTACGTACAGGAAGTTCTATTGCAACTCCACCTTATCACTATTCCTGCTAATAACAAACCGCGAATGCTTTTCTTGACAAACACTATTTATCAAACTTACTTATTAAATCATCATGTCTAAAATATGACTGGAGTCAATAGGTCATTATTAATACAATCCACCCCATGAATTCGAACATAAAATGAAATAATAATTTTAAAAAAAACCTGTTAAGTATATTCCATTCTTACCTTGATTTTTTGTTTGCTCTGTAAACCTCAACCAGTAGCATGATGACGCCGACGATGATACCCAGGAGTAGTAATATGAATGCTATGGACAGGTCAATTGTATTTAAAGGTTGCGCAGGGGGTAACAACGTCACTTCCGGTTGTTTAAATAATCGCTGAGTGGTCCTGTGTTACAGTTATTTGGCCACCACTTTTGTTGGAGCTCTTTGTAGCGGTAGTTTACTGATGCTGTTTGACAGCTTGTTACACAGAGTAGCGTTGCTACAACCTATAGCTTGTTCCATCGGCTCTACTTTCTCCCCGACTACCATTACACTACAATCTTTCCGGCGAAATACTCAGCCACGTGACTTTCCATGATGGCAGCAAAAGATCCCTCCGATGCTTTAACCTCTGGTAGCCCTCTTCACTCGTTTTCAAACAGATTTTCTGGATCAGATCTTGAAATGAAATACAACCGGTTTAATACTGGATCTTTACTACGTTGGACGAAATCCATCCCAACTGTTTGTTCCATAGCTGACTTCAGACTGCAATTCCTTTGATGGAATGTCTTAAATGGAAGATTGGTTTGTTGGGGGTTCTGGCAATTAAGAATGAGCCAGATTGGCGATGTAGGCAGTTATCATGAATAACACAAAAACTCATCCACATGGAAGTCAGAAAACGACCGCCAGGAGACCTCGGAACGTCCTTGAAACCTATGAAGTAAAAATGGTATTACTTGATTTCTTTCCGACATATATATATATACGATACATTCAAAAACTATTTTGAATACGCGAATTTAGTCGGATCAAACTGTTTTCAGGTATTCAACAGAAAAATCTAGCTTTACAACAGAACTAAGCACTGTGATTTACTTTTTCCCAGTATCCAAATGTTACAGGAATAAATAGTGTTATAACATAGTACTTAGCAGTGTTAAGACATTGTCGGACACATTGCTATGAATTGCTTTGTCAGCCACAAATTGCTCCGAACAAAGAATGCGGACCAACCTTGCCAGCACAGGACACTTTGAATGAAGTATATATAGCTACAAGAGTTATGCATGGCCTAAACAGGGGTTCTGGGGGTCAATTTTGAGTACCCCATTTGGTCCAGGGTAAAGCCCGGTCCATATAGGTTACAGGGAAAGAGGTCCTGCATGTTCCTGAATTCTGACAAATTATACGCTCTCAAATCACAATTAAGTAAGGGGGAAAATAATTTCTTTTCTAAAAACAATTTTCATCATATTTCTATTATGATCACATTACTAGGACGTGTATTTTGCCAAGTTCAACATTCGGTGAGTATAGATTGCTGTGTTGTAGACCTGACATTCGCAGTGACACCCCTTCCGTTTCGAGTCACTTTCGACCAAATGCTTTGACTCAACTCTAGTTACTAAAATTGATGATCGAACTGGGTCTAAATAGGGTTGTAAGTCTCGTATGGTTTCACTTTTACTGCTTCCGGGTACCAACAACAGTTGTAAAACAGAGAGTCGGCGCCAATATGTGTGTGCAAGTCTGGAAAAACGCTGCCATGTAGTTTATTTAGACTACCAGTCGATACTAAATAAGAAGCGGTGGATACAAAGAAGTAAGCATGCTAAACAAATTTAAAAAAAAAAAAAAAAAAAATAATCCTAAATGGGGATTGGGTGGTCATTATTCCCGTTATCAATTTCAACATTTAAGAACATTTTTGCTACGATTGTGTATTTGGTCAACTACAGTGAAGTGTCTCTGAGTGTCACTCTGACTGTGCGTTCCCGTGTCTGGCATTCGTACCTGGCTCCTCAAACTCGATCGACTCTGGTCCTCCATGGTCTCCCCTTGCAAATACTGGCCCATTTACAACTTCAACCAACATGATGCCCCTACTGCCCCTACCACAGAACTACACAACATCCCCGACCTCTTACCCCCAGACAAGTGTAATGGCTCAGACTGTCACCAGACCCTATTCCACATATGAGAACCCATACCTTCGTACGTATGACCTCTGACGTCCAATTAGACCTAACCAAGTAGTTCTGAGAACTATAAATGACATCTGACCTACCATCAAAGAATATCGTCCTCGAGCTGAGAATGTACTAAATTAACAGTACTACCACTGCCTGGGTGCAACACCTGACTTGGCCTAACTTAAAGGTGGTGGTGGTGGTGAACTTTCACTCAATCCCTGTACAGTCTGACCGAGAGCCCCATGCCCTACAATCCTAGACTTTACCGAGGTGGGATCCACAAAAGTTAACAACAACCGACTCAAATATTACGCACTTGCGCCAAAGTATGCGTCACTCTTAAAAGGATTTTCATTTCTTACAAATCACAATGCTATCTGGCCCCTAGCTAATAATGTCCTTAGAGCATCAATATATCCCATGATCTGAAGTACCCACTGTTGTTAGTTTGGGGATCCTCTACACTGAGGCTTACTGTGCAACATCTCGCCAACTTTTAACTCCAGCATGGCTGCCGCGCTGTTAATCAAAGGCCTGAAGGGCCACAATGGCGTCGTGCATTGAAGAAGACCTAATTCAATATCAATATAGCACTAAAGAATGCAAGCACTTTTTAAAAAAAAAAACACATGCACACCTGTGTGCTTCAGACATATCAACATTCTCAACTTTTTCACTTTGCTTATTTGTCAAATTAGACAAAATGTTCATGTCTGTTACTTCATTTTCTTTCACCATAATGTTAGATTTCATCGGGAGTTTCTCTAATAAGACTGCTTCAACCTCCTCACTTTTTAAAAGGATTTTCCTACTGATGGTGAATTGCTCATAATCACAACCATTATCATCGATGTCGATGGGGGCAAAGCATTCATCTACTCACTCGAAGTGCATTAAAGGACACCATTCTCCGTACATCATAATTTTGCGATTTTTTTTCTATGTCAAACATTTTTATATCACAATGGAAGTAAATATAAAAGCAATAAATCATTGGTAAGGTTTTTCCCATTTAAATGGAGACAGGATTCCCTTTTCATATGATTTTTCAAGAGCAACCAAGATCAGTGCATTTTTAAAACAGATTTTTTTGTTTTCAATAACAAAGTTTCCTTTCGTTAGTTTAAATGTACATCAAACTTCAATGTTGATATTGTATGATTACTGTTTATTGCATTTGTAAATTTGAATCTTGTTGTCTCAATAAAATACTATAAAACTGTTTAAAAAAAGTTTCCTTTCGTTAATCCACATAAATTACGGTCTGACTACATTTACAAGCACGCGCGTGTATAAACTGACACGTCCAATTTACACCGATATCTCATCTATAAAAATATTGATTATTAAACTAATAATTATTTGTGTCATCGGCATTTTATCGTCTGAATAAACGCAAAGGACACGAATGAAAATGTGTTTCCCTCTTACCATTTAAATATAGAAATTAAATACGTTGTTAATTTCAACACAAAAATGTCCTTTCGTTGTTCCTCATAAATTACGGTCTGTTGACTACGTTACAAACACAAGCACGTGTATCTGACAAATCCAATCTTCGTGGCGTTGAATATGATGTGTCAAAGTGTAACATTGATTATTAAACTAAAATTTGTAAAGTCGACATTTTACAAGAAAAATTGTAGTAGAGAACAAACGCAAGGGACACTTGTAAATGAAAATGTGTTCATAAATTCTAGACGGAAGACGCCGATGATGTTAAAACTATTAAACACAAAAACAATTTATAACGTTTTATTAACCATAGTATTTAAACAGAAAATCATGACATGTTTTAATATATACAAACAGTTACTCGCCCTGTTCGTCTTTAATTTCAAGTCACATTTGGTCAATAGATCTACCGCCCACGCCACCTTACCTAGTCACCCATGCTATTTTCCGGGAAAAAAAAAAAAAAAAAAAAAAAAACCCAGACAACCTCGTGATGTTATGTAATACAATTACGACGTCTGATTTTCGTGTTTAAATACTATGGTTAATAAAACGTTATAAATTTGTTTTTGTGTTTAATAGTTTAACACATCGCGTCTTCCGTCTAGAATTTATGAACACATTTTCATTTACAAGTGTCCCTTGCGTTTGTTCTCTACTACAATTTTTTCTTGTAAAATGTCGACTTTACAAATTTTAGTTTAATAATCAATGTTACACTTTGACACATCATATTCAACGCACGAAGATTGGATTTGTCAGATACACGTGCTTGTGTTTGTAAACGTAGTCACAGACCGTAATTTATGAGGAACAACGAAAGGACATTTTTGTGTTGAAATTAACAACGTATTTAATTTCTATATTTAAATGGTAAGAGGGAAACACATTTTCATTCGTGTCCTTTGCGTTTATTCAGACGATAAAATGCCGATGACCACAAATAATTATTAGTTTAATAATCAATATTTTTATAGATGAGATATCGGTGTAAATTGGACGTGTCAGTTTTACCATTGAATAAACTGAACTTAAACCACCATTATTAATTGGGTAGGAAATGACTTGATTGCTAATAAGGTGACTACAAAAATTGTAGAATTAATTATTAGTAACACCATTCGATTGAAATGACAGAAACCAGTAGTTCAGAAATTAAACGCAACAGGTTTGATTTGACTAACTGCGACTTCCGGTTTTATTTCTTTATAAACCTTTCTTTCTAAGACGCAGTGATTATATCGAGTAAACCCTCTTGGATATCAATGAAAGAAACAAGTTAGACTTAAGGTAGCAGTGGAGTTGTTTGGTGAAACAATAGATTTTCATAAACAATATCATAATTCATAATAAAGAAATTGAATTAAATATCGTTTAATGGCTAAAAATTGATATTATTATTAAAAATAAATAAATAAATATAATGTAATCATTATTGCGCTTGGAATATTTTTACAAACTCTTACGATTATGTCCAAGGCTTAATGAGAACTCAGCGGTACTTGGGATAGAAAAGGAATGAAGGACCGGAAGTCAGTATGCGGTAGTTGTAATAATAAAAGCATGTGATCATAGATATGGCAAGTGAGTACGAAAGCCTATTAGTATCATGTAAAAAAAAAAAAAAATCACTTCTACTACAACTCTAATTACGAGAAAATATACATATCGTCGGCGAGGACGATATGTACCATCACGTGCAACCAATTCAGGAATTAAAGGGTCTCGAACTTTCAAATACCAGTCTCTCTACAAGCATTATGGTAGTTTAGCAATATATTAGCTTATACAATCGTTTGAAATTTATATATCGTCGTGTTCTTTTATTGTATTTTTGAATACATAAATGAACTCTTTCAATGCTGTAAGTTGACTGTTTACGTATTCAATAATGTACTTTTCATGCTTCGATCGAACATATTTTCTTGTATTTAAAAACAATGACAGAAAGAGAATAGGATAGCTACATAGGAAGTGATCGCATGGACAATATTCATAATTTTCTCGTAATTACGAGAAAAGAATTATTTCGTAATTACGAGAAAATTATCTCGTAATTTCGAGATAATTATCTCGTATTATGATATATATTTTTCTCGTAATTACACGGATAATTATCTCGTAATAACGAGATCTGCTTCTCGTAATTACGAGAAGTGAAAGTTAAATATTATTTTGTTACATGATACTCAATAGGCTTTCGTAAGTGAGCGTATTACACCTCAGGTTTAGACCACTTACAAAGCCCTGTATCTGCCTTAAGATATATGGATTGTGTGTCTGCCTGGGGTTTTATGTGTTTTTTATGGTTGTTGTTTGTTATTGAGTACAATAAATTTATTGCTTAATATTATTCATTACGTAAAAGAATGCGGTTTCAATAGAAGATCACCTTAAAAGGTACACTTGCTGGCTTTAAGCAATACGATGAAAGAACATGGAAAATATTTACTAATATTTATTTTTCCTAATTAAATTTTCGAAAAGGGAAGACAGCCATTATGAAGTCGCATCCTTGTTTTTTTAAAGAGACAAAAAAATTACGTTACATGTACGTCAAAAAAACATTTTCAGCACATTTCAGGATTCGCGATTCACTGTCAAAAATCCTTCTCAACTATATCAACTTAAGATTTCTGGTTTAGTTGGCTATGAGATATATATATATATATATATAAATATATATATATATATTATATATATATATATATATATATATATATATATATATATCATTTCATGATTACAAAGAAAAAATGTCAAATACTATGCGTCTTAGTATGTAGAAAATCGTTTAACAAATCATTTGAAATTCATATTTTCGCAAAATCTATGGTCGTTATTACGATCTAGTTTGCCTGTATGCCTGTCCTTCTATTGGTTACATGCTGTCTGATGTGTTTCATAGCAAACTGTTAATTGTTATTTCATACACTGAATTTGATTACGATTACTCCGTTCACCTGAGCAAGACAATAGGCTCACTGCGCCCGGGTGTGGACCGGTCGACAGGGATGCTTACTCTCCATAGGAACCTGATCCCACCTCTGGTGTGTAACTCTTGTTTTGTATTCTATTTGGTACTTACGAGATTTATCACTATTCTTATCTTTTGCTTTATATTTTGTTTTGATAAATTTTTTGAATGAAATTTCCTTTTGTAAAACGTATGACACTAAGGTTGCTAGATTATTCCAATATTAGCATAATATTTGACCTTTATAAGTGTGCGAAATTTCCATGCAATGATTACCGTGTTACCCACGATTGACGGTTTAATTTCAATGAAATGAACTCTATTTGCTTATCACAAGTACCCGGTCATGCCTCCAATAGCACTGACCAATCGCATTGAATGAACTTTCTCGTGGTCCGCAATGTTCTATTCTCGTAAACGGCCATTCAAATCCGAATTGGTCAGTGAAACCGGTGTCATTGTCGGATATTGTGTTTGATATGTAAAGCAGTATTCATTTTATTGAGACCAAACGGCCAATCTATGAGTAATATGGTGCTCGTGGTATGAAAATCTCGCACACTCACAAAGGTCAACTATCTTGCTGTTACTGGAATAATTCTACGAGAATGTTAAAGAAATTTTTACTTGGATGGAACCTCAATAAATGTTTGGTTCTGCTTTGTAGTGCGGACGTTGGGTGATGTTAATGGTGGGTGTATGGTAGTAGGAATACTGCTATCCGTCATCAACAAGTAACAGCCCTTCTGAGTGGAGCAAGATACCAGACGCCGAGGATAAAACCAACAGCAAAGACAGCTTTAATGTCAACAATTGCGCTGTTCTTCGTTCATAGCACTGTCTGCTGGCAAGGCAAGTCCATTTTTCTAGTTCACAGCACTGTAGGATGAAAAGTGAAATGGCAAATCCATTATTTATTCACAGCACAGTGTGGTGACTAAGGAATTCCTGTCTTTGTTCACAGCACAATGTTTGTTGGTGGGCTCAGTAACATGCTTGTCTGGTCACACATGCACATCATTTCGTCAAAACGAGGGAAGTGTTTCTAATGATGAAATCTCCAACAATGTATGGATATAAAATCTAATAGGGTTTGTTGATTAATGATTATTTTTGTTTTTCGTCCATTAATGATATTTGTTTGTTTTTCGTTCCGTTGAGATTATTTCACTCATATTGAGACGTCACCATTGCCGGTGAATGACTGTAAATTCAGACCTATGCTTAGCACTCATGGCTTTTAGTACAGTTTCTTTTGCGTGTCATATATGATGCGACACGGACCTCCGTTTTTAAGGTCATATCCGAAAGACCGTGATTCTCACTTCTAAACGCCGAGCTCTTGGCGAAGGAGCAATCTACTTATCTTAACGTCTTAGGTTTGACGCGGCCGGGTACCACCCAGCACGGGACTCGAACGCACGACCTCCCGATCACGAGGCGAGAGCTTTACCACTGAGCCACCGTGACCGGTCCCAGTAGGGTTTGTAAACCTTGTTATGTGATTGACGGTGTGTAGCGAGATTGCCACGTTTGACTTACGGTACAACAACTCTTAGACTGGGCTGCGGACAGATATAGCGTTGTCAATCTACTATGTATAAAGTTTAACACATAAACATAAAAATGAAGCAGTAGTGAAGTCGCTTCCTGTTTGAGAATTGAATAACCGCACGTGTGCAAGCGTTGATGAGGGACATTTTTGCGAAGTGCAAGTTAGTATAAAGGTGTTTTGTTTGTTTCTTTTACGTCCCGTAGAATCTTCACTTATATTGAAATCTCACTAGTTGTAGGTGAAGTACCACAATTTTAGACCTATGCTTAGCGCTCCCAGTCGCAACAGTAAGGGTTCTTTGATGTCCAACGCCGGTCGTGAACACCAGCCTCGCTTTTAAGGTCATATCCGGAAAAGACTCGCTTCCAAATGCCGAGCTTTTGGGGTTGGAGCAATCACTACCTAC
This sequence comes from Ostrea lurida, assembly GCA_903981925.1. Classification (NCBI taxonomy): domain Eukaryota; kingdom Metazoa; phylum Mollusca; class Bivalvia; order Ostreida; family Ostreidae; genus Ostrea; species Ostrea lurida. The sequence goes on from CAJDSM010022280.1 coordinate 52,237, forward strand.
TTTAGCGTCTTATAAGCACGGGCGGAGCTCGAACTCACGAACATGAGCCACGACATACATCTAGCTATCGTGCAGAAAAAATCTGACTGCACACCGTTTTGTACAAGTGCTAAACAATATAGTACTATGTCAAATGAATACAAATTTGTAATTTCTTTGTGTATGAGTAGATATTCTATATTTAATATTGATGTAATATATTTGATATGTGTCTCGTATACGTACTATTAAGCAGAAATGAAAAAAACTGCTTTGCGTATGACTGCATGTAGGAATAGGTCCGTGCCCCCGTCGAGGCCTCGTCAATAAGCAGAACACGCGTAGGAATATTGTACTGTTTTGTGCGTTGAAAGGCAGATTTTAAGACCAACCCCATTGCTGCATTATTAAAGATAAAAACCGAATTAATTAAAAAAAGCACGTATTTAACCTTGATTGTCGAAGTTTTCAACTACCGTCGTAATTGTATTACATAACATCACGAGGTTGTCTGGGTTTTTTTTTTTTTTTTTTTTTTTTTCCCGGAAAATAGCATGGGTGACTAGGTAAGGTGGCGTGGGCGGTAGATCTATTGACCAAATGTGACTTGAAATTAAAGACGAACAGGGCGAGTAAACTGTTTGTATATATTAAAACATGTCATGATTTTCGTGTTTAAATACTATGGTTAATAAAACGTTATAAATTGTTTTTGTGTTTAATAGTTTTAACACATCGCGTCTTCCGTCTAGAATTTATGAACACATTTTCATTTACAAGTGTCCCTTGCGTTTGTTCTCTACTACAATTTTTCTTGTAAAATGTCGACTTTACAAATTTTAGTTTAATAATCAATGTTACACTTTGACACATCATATTCAACGCACGAAGATTGGATTTGTCAGATACACGTGCTTGTGTTTGTAACGTAGTCAACAGACCGTAATTTATGAGGAACAACGAAAGGACATTTTTGTGTTGAAATTAACAACGTATTTAATTTCTATATTTAAATGGTAAGAGGGAAACACATTTTCATTCGTGTCCTTTGCGTTTATTCAGACGATAAAATGCCGATGAACACAAATAATTATTAGTTTAATAATCAATATTTTATAGATGAGATATCGGTGTTAAATTGGACGTGTCAGTTTATACACGCGCGTGCTTGTAAATGTAGTCAGACCGTAATTTATGTGGATTAACGAAAGGAAACTTTTTTAAACAGTTTTATAGTATTTTATTGAGACACAAGATTCAAATTTACAAATGCAATAAACAGTAATCATACAATATCAACATTGAAGTTTGATGTACATTTAAAACTAACGAAAGGAAACTTTGTTATTGAAAACAAAAAAATCTGTTTTAACAAATGCACTGATCTTTGGTTGCTCTTGAAAAATCATATGAAAAG